>JAUZST010009426.1:0-7500 GCA_034779995.1 Parotocinclus haroldoi
TTTAAGTCACTAGGAGACATAACCGCTCAGCCTGAGACCTAAGCTGGCCTCCTGGCCACCCACCCTCCTGTTTCTGCCAGTCTTCTCTGAGGTGCATTTACCTCCAGCAGTGCCTTCTGTACCAGCCATTGTGCCAGCTTGGCCAAGTGAGCCAGCAACCTATGGACCAGCAGGTTTGGAGAAATACTAACATAAATCAGAAATTACTAGCCCAGTCCAATGCATCTGTCAAAGGAAAAAAAATATATTGTTATTAAATATCAAAAATCTATTCAAACATAAATCAGTCTTTTCTCTACATGCCTAAAGAAAATCAGCTCTCAGACAAGGAAAAACATGATGCTGATCTTCTCGTTTGGTATCCAGTAAATAATCTGATCAGGATATTTTTATAATAATTTAATAATAAAAAAGGATGGAATGGATGTTGCTGCTATATTTAGTTGACTTTATGTAGCTATAGATTTTGTTTCTGACTTTTAATTAAGTTTGAGATAAAAAAAAGGGCTAAAGCAAAAGTTAGTTTGCCTTAGTTCAATGAAGTCATTAATATAATAATAATTGATACTAATTTTAAACTATATAATTATTGTATTTTAGAAAATAAATGATTAAATATAATATTATTTATAGATATTAATAAAAAATTGTTGTTATTAATATTAATTTTACTGTATGATGCATAATGAATGTAAAGTGAATTAAAAGCAAATTAAATGTTTTCAATTTTCTTAATCTAGAAATCTTAATCTGGTCTGGGCCTCAGCTACTCCTGGTCTTGGTCTTGACTCAGCTCTGGCTAGAAGACTAGTATTTACAGTGACCACCCCTTACGCTCGAGCAAGAGCAGTATATTAACTGAAGGATCAGGAATGGTCTTTTTTAGAAAGGGAAGGATCAGGAATGGTCTTTTTTAGAAAGGGGAAGGATCAGGAATGGTCTTTTTTAGAAAGGGAAGGATCAGAAATGGTCTTTTTTAGAAGGGAAAGGATCAGGAATGGTCTTTTGCAGCCAATAAGCCACTTTTCTGGAAGGCGAACAGGGTGAAAAGGCTAAGATATGCCAAAGCTCACAAAGACTGGGATGTAGATCAGTGAAAAAGATCATTACAGAGTGGCAAGTCCAAGTTTGAAATTTCAGGGTCCAATCATTGACACTTTGTTATATATGAACATATACAATAAATAAAACAATGGTGTAACAATACTTTTGCACAGTGTTGTACATGACCCTGTTGTTGTAAAATTATGAATTGTAGCTTCTGACATCAACAAAAAGTAGAGCTTCATGACTAACTGCTAACATATGGAAGGCACATTTTTAGCGTTACGCCAAAACAAGGCGTTCATACCTCCTATCTTGACCAACTTTCTTTATCCTGTCAGCTTTTGAATAACAATCATTTATTCAGCGTGTGAGTATGTGTGTATGTGCATGCATCATGACAGCAAGAAAGATGAACGGTCAGACAGAAATGTATTATTTATTGCTGCTCTATGTCAGGCTCGATTGCTGTACGTGAATGCCTCCCACTATCCATGAAAGAAACTTGATTTTGCACGCAGTGCGGCAAAACGTACACCTTCGTTTATGGGATTATGAAATAAGACGTGGCACAGAGAATCACAAAGAATCTCAAGGCCCTTAGAAGAGTTAACAGATTTGTATGAGAAGCTCTTCTCTCTCCCTTCGTCTCGTGCGTCCCTGTCCAAATTTCCTTTGCATTGTGTTTACTGTATATGCCAATAGTGTAATATTAAACAAAAACACTGTGTCCCATGTCAGAATGATAGATTATGGCAGCGAGGCAAGGTCACCCCAGAGGAGCAGGGAGTGCTGTCTCTCTCGCGCAGTTAACACTATATCCGCATTGTATGAGTGTCACCAGCAATCCAATGATTTATTGCTTGGAAGGTTCTGCTCAATTTTCTTCTCTCTCTCTTTCTCTCACTTTCTCTCTCTTTCTCACCCTTTTGCCTTTTCTTTCCTGTCTGGCCAAATTTCACATTTTTTGAAGAGGGAAGCAAATATATTTCTCTGCTTGCATGATTAGCCTCGTCTCTTCATTTCTTTTAGGGCAATTTCATCCAGATGGGCGTAACACTGAACTGGGAAGGGAACCGAGAGAGTTCAGTTTTTTGGCTCGCTTTTACTCTAGATGAGGTTTGGAAATCATAAGGCATTCAGGATGTTCACAAGAAATGGACAGGATCCATGATCTGCACCACAGAGCTCAGATTTAGCCACGATCAGGTTACGGAGCTTGACATGTATCGCAAATCAAACTGACCATAACATCCATTAAAATCATATTTTATTAATTCAGCTGCACTCTCCATGTTCTGAATAATGTAAACGCACTAGAAGAACATTAACAATGTTACACCCTCCTCATGTGTGTATGGTGTTTAGAGTGATGTGATGTGGCCTCAACGGGATCTGGAGACCAGGATCCAGCTTGTCACTTATAGAGTAGTGACTGCATTTTCCGGGAAATCGTTTGCTTTTAATCGACTGAAAATGAGTGATGATATGAAATGAAAATGAAATCGAGTTTGTTGCTTCAGATGGTACAAAACAAATGTGCACACCACAAATATACATGTACAGTACTGTCTTAGGTCTTAGGTCACCTTTAAGTTTTTTGGCAATTGAACCCAACAATTTCGTACTTGGATTTGTCACTATGTAATACTTATTGACACTGATCTTCATTTCAATTGTTGTGATTTTTAGCACAGTTTCTTGGCTGCAATCCCAGGGTCCAAAAGGAGGTCCAACCTGTACTAGCAATGTGTACTTAATAAAGAGGATGATAAGCAGATAATGTGTAGGTGAAATAGTCTTTTTTTAATTCTAAATTAGTAATGGTGCCTCTTAAAATCTGAAAGGGGTCTACAGATGAAAGTCACACACACTCTGTTTCATTTATGCTGTTATGCCTATAAGCCCTGTCAAATAAGTTCATGCATACAGAGGGCAAGCCTAGTTCACTGTACTGGACTGTTGACCAGAAGGTTGGTCACTGGCAAGCTGCCTCAACTGGGTCCTTGAGAAAGGCCAGTTTAAATAATGCATCATTCAGATTTCCATAAATCAAGCTAAACATCTTAAGATTACACAACTGCACTGTGGATTCTGGGCAAACAACGGTAGTTTGTAGATCTGCAGTCACCTAGTAGATTCTGGGTTAAGCTCCAGACTTTATGATGTGACCCTGACCAGGTTTGTTTGGTTATTTGGCTTCTTCAATATCACTATCGGCATCAGTGGCCATCTTAGCGACACACACAAGGTTGTACCTATACACAGATTCATCTCAAGAACAGTCATATATATACACACACAAGTCAATGCCAATTCAGAATAACCAATTAACCTAACACACATGAGTGTGGAAGGAAACCGGAGTACCTGGAGTAAACCCATGCAGACATGGGAAGGACATGCAGACTCCACACAGAAAGAACCCAGGTCGCTTCATCCTCGGATTGAACTCAGGTTCCCCGGGCCAGGAGGAACGGTGTTAAAACAGGATGCTTTTTTTCAGTACTGTACGTGTGTAAGAGATGGATGCATAAAGTGGACTGCTTAATCATTATCTAACAAGCCATAAGTATTATTAAAGTGTGTAAAAGTACTCATTCTTTTAGATCTTGCTGACTCAGTTGCACATGTGTGTGAATAAGTAATATCTTATCTGGGGTGTAATCCCATCTTGTATCAACTGCAATAAAATAAATGAAAAAAAATGCATCAGAATGAATGGGAGATTCTTTTATTTTTTTGGACATTTCATACTCTTTACAGCTCAACCCTGAACACTGTCGCAGGTCATACTATTGTCTTAATTACTGCTATCATACACAGAAATACAAAGCACAAAAGCTCTGAGTAATAAGCTACACTGATTTGATTTGACTCTAGACCACAATGAATTATTGATTAACTCAAGACAGAGATTAAAACCAACCCTATTAACATAGCTTTTTATTTCCCCTCTTATTATATCCATGCTATTTAGAATGACAAACATGTACAACTGCATCCCTGATCCTTTGGGTGGAACAAAGACGCTCCTCTAACCCTCGGAATCCAGGCAACTCACTGAATCAGTAAGCTTATGACAATGATTAAAAGTGATATTCATTTTGTGCAAAATGAACTGCACTTAATAAGACCTAATGATGTCACCCGAGGATTTTAAACAAGAGGTAAAAGCCTATTTGGCATGTTTTCTGGCTTCCCGTTGCCATGCGATTAATTGCAAATCTCATTTCTTCTTGTTGCATATCACAGCGTCAGATTAGTTTTGACACAAACAGTGAGCGAAAGCAATAGTTTGTGGCTAAAGGGCAGATTTTTGTTGCTCCGATTTTCTAATTGAGATGAAATTATTCATTGAACACTCGAAAATCACACCGCCCACTGTTCCCTCGCAAATGGCTCAAATGTCTAGGGCTTACAGAATTTAACATGTAAATTGCAGAAGAACACAGAAATCTTGCTCCGAGTCCCAGAAGATGCAGATTAGAATCGAACACACGGCTGCCACTTCCTCGCTGCTTCCTCTGACATTGTTGTAGTGAAAAATATCCTGAAATGAGATGTAAGCAAGGTGAAGATGGAATCCTTAATGAGGTTTTTAGTGGTCGAGGGGGGCTGTCTTTACCTATTTAACAGGTTAACTAAGGAGAGTCGAACGTTTTCACACCTCTTCCGGATATGGTGGCACATTATCAGTAAATCAACACATTTTACGCTGGGCCCCAGAAATGATTAACAATGTATGTTACGTGCTTGCATTTCGTCTTCTTATTAATAAAACACATCGATGGTACACTAGGCCACTGTATCTATTGTTACATCTTTGGCTCATATCTGGCAAATTAACGTTAACATTAATGTGCTAATTATATAAATTAGATATACACAGAAAGCTAAAGTCCACTCTGAAAATTATATACATATACATATAAATACAATGTTTTTTTTTTATTACAAATCATATAATAATTGAATAAAAAAAAAAATATATATATATATATATATATAATATGATCAGTATCTGGTATGCTCTTCCATCTGCTTTAATGACAGCACTTACATAAGCTACATGTTTAGGTCAGCACCTGAGAATGATCCAGCACTCAAATAGGACCAGATCTGTGTTGATTCTGTGGGGGTCCTGACCATTAGTACCACCGAGTAAAGAGGACGAAAAGCAGCAACTATAGAACTAGGTATTTTATATATATATATTTTATATATATTTATTTATATATATTTATTTACTTTAGCACCTATGATAGATCACCCACCAGAAGTTAATGGTTTGCTTTTATTATTATTATTATTATTACTCTACTATTTTTATTACTCACTAAATTACATTACAAGAATTTTTAAACACTTTATTATTAAATAAGCATTGTGTCAACTGTAAGTTAACGTAAGTGTTAATGTAAACGTGTTATAGACTCCACTATGATAAAAACTATATTAAACTCACTGGTTCATGATACATTAAACTTTTGATGGATTTATCTGAACATATCCCCATTGGAAATCAGGCAGCATTTGTACAATACGGCTCCATTAATGGATATAATGCATTTACATTTACATCACACTTATGTCATTTAGCAGACGCCCTTATCCAGAGCGACTTATAATTAATACAGTCTTACAGTTTAAGCAACTGTAGGTTAAGGGCCTTATTCAGGGACCCAACTGTGGCAGATATGGGATTTGAACCCTGCACCTTCTGGTCCATAGTGCAGTACCTTAACCACAATGTGAATTCTCTGCATTTTGTACATTATTCTTTATGAGAAACATTTGCACGGTACTCACCATTTTCAGTTCTCAACAAACCTTTTTGAACAAATCAACGACAGGAACCAAGGTGTCACTGTATATGCAATTTATTTTCGTATTAAAACTGAGCAATATCAAACGATTATCTAACACTTTAATGTTAGTATTATTGTAAGTACTGACTTAGAAGGCAGAACTTGGACAAATATTTCATATTAACTGCACCACATGATGTCCAATTATTGCAAATATCCCTAGTGTTCAATTTATTTCAATTTGTCAGATCAATACTACAT
Source organism: Parotocinclus haroldoi (assembly GCA_034779995.1). NCBI lineage: Eukaryota > Metazoa > Chordata > Actinopteri > Siluriformes > Loricariidae > Parotocinclus > Parotocinclus haroldoi. Next base: position 6,117 of record JAUZST010009426.1, read on the forward strand.
GATTATAACATACACACGTTACGATGTCACTTAAAAAAAAGTATACTTTTATAATATGATATCATTTAGCGTACTAAAATCTCAGGAAGCTGTTGATGCTCCTTAGTTAGTGGCACTACAAAGCAAAGCTGGCTGATTCGGTGTCTCCCTGGGATCGCAGCTCCCTGGAGAGATCCCATGCAGAGTAATGCCCAACCTTATCAGCTTCGCTCATGTAAATATTTCAGACACTTTGTGTTTAATTCCACTCGGTTGGTCAGAACGTGAAATGCTGAATCTTATTATTGATCCATTTTTAATGGCTGATAAATTATAGGCCGCGAGTGCTGCGGGACGGGGTAATTGTTAATAGATCGGCAGCATTTGCTTCTCGTGCTTGAGTAAAAAGGACCTGACTGGTCTGGAGATGACACACTTAAATTATGGATAGTGGCTCGAACCATCAAATAATTGACCTAAAATGTATCACTGAGATGGACTTGCTGAAGCGTGAGAGGAGGAGGGCTGCCTCTCATAAGGTCTGCTTCCTTACTGTCTTATTCAATGCAATGCTGCTTCTGATAGAGGTATATCCTGTACCGCTTATGTGATTTAATTTATTATTATTACTATTTTTGTTTTCTATTACAACAAAACATGTATTTGTTGTTAGGAATTCATCTGGAGGAGAAGAATTCATTGATTTACATTTACATGTACAGCATTTAGCAGACGCCCTTATCCAGAGTGACTTACAATTGATACAGTCTTACAATTCAAGCAATTGTGGGTTAAGGGTCTTGCTCAAGGACCCAACTGTGGTAGCTTGGCAGGGGAGGGATTTAAACCCTGGACCTTATGGTCCAGAGACCAGTACCTTAACCACTAGGCTACCACAGTCCCAATTGATCTGCCTTGAATTCAAAATCATTAATTCATTCAGCTACAGCGATCACTTTTTCTTGATAAGGATCACAGGTGGAACATGGACAGGCCAAAAATCATTCATTATCTTATTTACTTCATTGCATCAGCTTTGCCATGTCTTGTTGTGAGGTCAGCGCACACCAGCTCCAGAAACCCATGTTTGCATGTTCTCCCTGTGTCTGCCCTGTGTTTCCTCCAGGTGCATCAGTTTCCTACCACATTCCAAAGACACATATAGGGTTAAGATTTGTATTACTAATTCTCTAAAGATAGATTTATAAATTTCCAGCAAATATTGAAATAATAAAGGCTTATTAAAGTCTTATTAAAATATGTGCACTGACAGAAATGTAGTGTAAATTGTGATATCATCTTCACAGTCTTGTATTGATATAGGCATTTGTAATTACTCAGCTTTCTTCTTTATATATATATATATATATATATATATATATATATGGTTTGGTGGACATTTACA
>JAUZST010009426.1:10000-12994 GCA_034779995.1 Parotocinclus haroldoi
GAAAAAATAAATATTTTTTTATTATTTTTTTGAAATTATATATTTTTATAAATAAAAATAAGAATAATTAAATATTACAACAACTACTACTACTACTACTACTAATAATAATAATAATAACAATTACCATCGTCATCGTCGTCATCATCATCGTTATAATCAGATGGACCTTACAATATGTCTGCCAGCAACAAACCTACAACAGTGTGCAAAAATGGCAAGCAGTCTGATATTTCTGGACAACATTATAAGAAACTAATTAAGACTCTCTGTATTGTTACCTGGGCAGCTAAAAAAAACTGCTGACAGGCACCAATTGCTTGAAGATAAAAATGTCCACAGCACAAGCTCTTTTTGGGCTCAATAAATCATCTGTCATTTCATCATGCTTGAACATAAAATGAGCTATAAAGTTTTACACACAGGAATCCGGACCTATCACATGAAGACTGAGAGGGTTCCGGTGCTGATGCTGAGATGTGGCATGGGATGGGAGGGGTTGAGTAGTATTTCAATGTATTTGGTTCTAAAATATTTCTGAATCTGTGGAAATGGCATTTCAACTGACAAAACTGTTAGAAATTACCAATCACTTTCGATAACATTGTTCTACTCAAACAAATGTGAGCTTATTAATGGCATCCCTATAGTGTTTATGATGTGCCTGTCATTATTCATTGATATATAGGTGGCCTGTATTTTTAGAGTTGCTCCGCAGAACATTGGCGAGAGCATCACACTCCCTTCACTGGTTAGTGCATCCCAGGTGTCATTATACGCTGAGGTAAAAGCTGCACTCGTACCCAACTGTCCATCTGATTCAAAAGTTGTATGCAAGTAACCAGACCAGTCTGCCTTCTTCAGTTGCTCTAAGAAAAGGCTCTCATACTCAGTACAGCGTGTTGTGAGACATTCCTCCTCCAGTAACCAGCCTTAAAACTGAATGTGATTCTGCTATATTATTATTATTATTATTATTATGCCTATTATTATTATTACCATTTACATTAACCTAGAGTTGACCAAACACATTAACGCAAAGCTTATTCTTAATAAAGTGTTGAAAAATCTAATACAATTTAGTGGGTACCAAATTAAAGCGCTTATTGAAACAAATACTGGTTATTTCCGACATCCATTGTAGGTGCTAATGCTAACTGCAGCCTGAGTTCTGGTAGATTTACAGGCTACCTTTTCTTTTTGCCTTGGTTGGCACTTGCAATTAACCTTTTAGGACTCATGGAGACTTATTTCCCCTAAGAATACACAACACAGATCTGCACCAAGCAACAGGCATTGTGAAGCTGACTCACTAAGGACTGAATTGTGACTCATGAATCGAGTTTTGGCTGAACTGAGTTGCGCCGCTTGACTCATATAAGTTTCATAAAACATTGCTCAGAAAGTCTGTACAGGTGTGTTACAGCAGATAGCATGATGGCTGTGATGATATATGGCACTCGCTTCCAGTTTACGCTTGACTAAAGAGGAATATGAATTACTTGCTTGTTCAATGACTCAACTGGGGCAGTACCGTTACAGTCGCAAGATGGTTCCCAAACCTTTTATCAGTGTCATACCTTATTCAATCTACACATGGTCATAAAGTGTGTGTCTGTGCACTGGTGTACACTAAAATGATTCGTTTTGTTGTTAGGAAGGTCATAGCACAGGGTCAGCCATGGTCAGTGTCCCTGGAGAGGAAATTGTTCCTGGAGTTCAAAGTGTTAATTTAGTGTTAACTTTCCTAAGGGCCCAACAGAAGCAGCTTGAGAGAACCAGTATATTTATCCTCAACCTTTTGTATCCTAAGACTCTAAGTAGAGACCTAACACTGTCCTTAGCACTATCAATTAGAAAATAAACAAAACATTTAAGCACTGGAATGAATGTCTATATATGTCTATAGAATGTCCACATTTTATATTATATACCTCCATGAATATTGGCTGCCAAAGTTTGATTTTTGTTTGTTCATTTGAAGCCCTTGTATTGCTGATTACATGACTAATTACCAATAAGTGTAACCACAATCAAAGTTCTTCTCATCTTTATAAATAAGTCCCTAGAATCAGCTGTGTGCCATTTGCTCAAAAAGCAAACATACATGAGGCATGACAATCGTTTACTTCCTGACACTAAACTGTCGCTCACTGTAAGCTAACTCACTATAGTGCTCTAAATTCTTCCCCACAGTACTCCTACTGGATGAGGAAAATAACTAAAAACAGAGGAAAGATGACAAGAGAAAGTTATCCACAGTGCTGCAGTGACTACAGAACAGGCCTCACCACCTACCAAAGGGAAGCACCAAACATGAAATAATGGCGGCAGTCAAATTGAGCTTCATGAAAAGACGACAGCACTGAGGCCATAACGAAGTTGCGCTCCAGACTGGTCAAGAGGAGAATGACAAATAACTTGCTAATAAATTCTGACCCACATAACATCATTTAGGTGACAGGAAAGTCTGTACTTGCTGCCGGCTCGACCGACACCTCATCTCGTTTCTGGGTCACACTTTCCCCTTTAAACATAGACACACATATACTTACACACACACACACACTCACACACACACACACACACACACACACACACACACACATACTGACACATACCCCCACCCACAGAATAGGGAATCAAGAACTCTTGGGTAGCACAAAGGCCAATTTTTGCTCTTGTGAAAATCCCGCATAGTGTAAGGTCATTATTCAGCACTAATAATCTTATGCAGAAAAGAAACTATAGCAGCTTTGACTATAGGATTGTACTCAAGGTTTAGACCTCACAATTTGGTTGAAGTATGTGTTTAATTAAATAGTAATGCAGGAATAATGACTTGGATCAAACTGAAAATGGTGTGGACAAAACAATAATTAAATATTAAGTATCATAAAAATCAGAGCTCATCCAGTGGATGTGTTTACAGAACCATTACATGTTGTTAAATAGGAAAAAAAAATGCATTGAAATAATGGTCTTGTTATTATA
>JAUZST010009427.1:0-12993 GCA_034779995.1 Parotocinclus haroldoi
ACGATATGGCACTTTAATACAATGGAAAGTAGTATTACAGCTTATACAACTGTATTAGTTTGCTGTTTCCTCACAATAACTCAACAAAAGGTCATTAAAAGTACACTTCTAAGTAGAAATGGCCAAATTGTGACCAAAGTATCAATATTTCTGTGGCCACAATTATTTTCAGTTTCAGTTTCAGAAGGGAGGGAGGGGATCATGCTCTGCTTTTTGTTGACATTCATGGTTCCCTCAATGAACTGTAGCTCCTCACAGCCAGCAGCACTCATGCAGCCCCAAACTGTGACATTCCCACCACCATGCTTGACTGAAGGTAAGACGCACATGTCTTTGTACTCCTCAAATGGTTGCCACTCCACACGCTTGACTCCATCTGAACCAAAGAAATTTATCTTGTTCTGATCAGACCAAAGTACATGGTTCCAGTAATCCATTTCCTTAGTCTGTTTGTCTACAACAAACTGTCTGCAGACTTTCTCAAGCATCATTTTTAGAATAGGCTTCCTTCTGACAGCCATGCAAACCAGTTTGACACAGTGTGTGGTGTATGGTCTGAGCACTGACAGGCAGACCCCCCACCCCTTCAGCAATGCAGCAATGCTGGCAGCAATCCTACGTCTATTTTCAAAAGCCAGCCTCTGGATATGATGCTGAGCATGTGCACTTAACTTCTTTGGTTGACCATCTTCTTATAGTCTAAGCTATCTTTATTTAGAGCAGCAATTCTTTTTTCAGATCCTCAGATAGTTCTTTGCCATGAGGTGCCATGATGAACTTCCAGTGTCCATAACGAGAGTGAGAGCGATGACAACATATTTAGCACAACTGCTCCTCATTCACACCTGAGACCTTGTAACACTAACAATTCATGATACCACAGAGGAAATATGGCTTATCGGGCACAATTTGGTCATTTTCACTTAGGTTTGTACTCACTTTTGTTTAAATTTACACTCTTATGCAAGCTGTAGAATGACTACTTTACATTTTATCAAAGTGTTATATTTTCAGCATTGTTCCATGAAAATATATAATACAATTGTTGTAAAAATGAGGGGTTACTGTATAATTCTTGCTGGTTGGTAGATGATCAAATAATTAGTTCATGCAATAAAATGCTAATGAATTAATAAAAAAACATACAATGTGATTTTTTGGATTTGTTTTTTTTTTAGATTCTGTCTCTCACAGTTAAACTGTACTTATGCTAAAACTTACAGTCCTCTCCATGTTTTGTAGGAGGGATAACTTTGGTGGTGTGTCAAATACTTATTTTCTCCACTGTATATATATATATATATGTATTTCTGTATACATATATTTTTATGCATATATTTAATCAGATAAATGACTCAAGTGTTTGGTAAAACTAATGACAGTTTGGAAATTCATACATTATTCATATCATCCTCCATCACGATGATTAAGATGTTTCACCATCTGCATGGAATAATTAAGTCAAAGACTTAATTAGACTTAATATGACAAAATCAAATATAGCTCAAATCTATAGAATATCCTTTCAGGCCATTAAGTACTCATATGAGATCCCTTCCAAATATTATGATTCTGATTCATGGTTAGATACATCTTTTTTTTAAGCTCATTAAATATTTGCCTTAGGATATTGTTGCAATCGATTAACTTAGAAGTCGGGCTGTGAATGCTTTGGTAGTTAAATAATTTCCCCTAGTTTAATGAATATACTGACTTGTAGTAGAATATAATGTGTCATGGTGACTAAACAATTTATTGTTCTAAAGGAACTCAAAGTCAAATTTATTTCTATAGCGTTTTTTTTTTTAGCATTGTCAAAGCAGCTTTGCAAATATCTAGGTCCTAAATAGGCAAGCCTAGGTTGACAGTAGCAAGGAAAAACTGAAAAACTGCTTTATAAGGAAGAAACGCTATTAGGATTAAGATTCAAATAGGGACCCATTATCCTTGGGTATTAAACTTAAATTAATACATTTCAAATAATAGTTTAAATAAACAGGAGCTACATATAAATATTAAAAGGAAATTCAATAAAATAAACTATAATAATATGTAGAATATGATGAATTATAATACAGTATTATGAACAGTATAATAATATATTCAATATAATATAGCATATAATACAATAGTATATAAAATAAAATATTGAATGGAATAACGTTGACAATATTCGTATCTTTAGTATTTAGTCCAGTAAACACAGTCACTGTGGGATCTTGTGTCCTCAGTGGGATAGTTCTGTTGGCATGGCACGCTTATTTATACTTACACCGATTGATGTTAAAAATGTGGGAAAAGACTAGCAATTAAATAAACAATCTTTCATTTCGCTAACAGCTCCTATAGAGGAATGCTTTGGTTTTTAGTATTTTGGTTTTTAGTACTTCCTGTTTCAGATGAATGCCTTTTTCAAAGCTTTTACACTATAACCAAAATCATCATACCTGTTGGAAAACTTCCTTGGAAGTGTCTCATTAGAAAACCCCATTACAAATGATGCAAGAAGCACATTTTCTCTGATGAAAGGTGTGAACTGAGAAGTTTCTGAAATTGAAGGGAACAGAATGAAAGTTACTCAAGCAATATGCCAGGCAGATGGAGTCCAAATGTCCAACGATCCAAATGTAACACTCTACATGTGCAAATGATGACATTTTCTGTATAACGAAGCACTGCATGGTTGGAAATTCATACCGCAAATAGTGTAAAGCAATAAAGCAGATGTGTGTGTCCTCTGCCAGCCACCTTCTGTAGGTGATCTGCTGGGGAATGCACTCTCACTTTGATTGCTGATAGAAGGTCGGGTTTCGTTCGATTTTAGCTGCACAAGGCATTATGCCTTCTTGCTTTATGACTCGAGTGCAAGAGGTTGTGAAGAGAAAGGGGAGGACTTAATTGCTGCTCCATGATTAGAGACTTAGCCAAGCTGATCCTGTAAATACACACCCAGCTGGGTCATAATATAACTGTTGTTGTAAATGTTGACAACAAGAAACAGAGCTAGGTCTCCCAACATCATCCTTTTCCCACGATGCTCAGACTGGAATCTGAAGCAATGAGCGTTTTATAGTCGATTTTATGGTTAAGAGCTTAGTTTCTATTGCGGTTATCAATCGAATTACAGTACATTACAGTACAGTTCATTACGGTGTGATAAAGATGAATTGTGAGACGAGGTTTAAAAAGAATATTTTCAAAGTCAACTCAGTTTGCAAGGTCCTACTTTATATAAATCAAAACACCGTCTCTCCTTAGAATTTAAATAAGTGGTGATTTATACCCATGGAACAAATTAAATACCCACCCAGTTTGACTCATGATTTGAAAGATGAACACTTGTCTGTATTTTAAGTGAATATTTTAGCATGTTTTTAAGCATTTATTTTATCTCTGGGCTCAATCTAGAGCAAATCACATTGCTTCTCCATTAATTTCAAGATGAAACTGTGAACATTGGCTTTAGTTACTATAAAGACTATTTATAATGCTCATCTTTAAACATGGACCTTCAAACACAGAAGTTATGAAAATTTTATTGTATGAGACTGAACTGATTTATTGCCTCATCTGCAGGAATACAATTCCACATTATGAGACGTTCTGTATAAACACATTGCCCTGCGTCACTTTGCGTTACTATCCATTCACAACTCCATGATTTCATACTGAAAGGCATCAGGATGAAAATATAGCTCGACAGTATATGATTTTTTGAATACAGATATGCATCACTTAGCGTCTACAGTGTGTTTTTTGTGAATATACACCTTATTTGATTTGGATGTTGTCCGAACACCATGTTCTACATAGTACATTTTAGTGTTATAAGGGATACTGTTATTGACTAAATAGTCAAGATAATGCAATTATTTGTTTTAATTTTTAAGATTTAAGGTTAAAATCATTTACAGTAAAGCTACATGCAGTGCATTAATTTTCTTTCCCCTTCTTCCCTCTTTCAAACATGTATGAAATGTTACTTGTTGTTAAATGTTAAACCTGCCATTTGAATGCGAGAATTGTCATATTGTAAAACACTCTCACACGTGCCACTCTGCTCCGTATGTTCATGGTATGCATTGTTCTAGATCTGCATTGACTTCTAGAAGTATTTCTTGCCTGGGAATTTTGCAGCTGCTGCTACAGTCGTATGACCATACACTACATCTGCAAAGTCTTGCTTTGATTAATCATTAGCATCTGCTTTGCAACCTATTTTACACAGATCAAAACAAGACACATACCGCACTGTACCACCTCTTCTCAATCTGTGAGTCCAATCACACGTCCCGCAGATATTTGTAGCCTGATCATCCTTATGCAATACCATCTGCAGAAGCTTGAATTTACCACCGCTGTAAAATGGGGAGCTTATAAGTTGATATACTGGTCACAGCTGTCAAAACAACTCACATTGGCGGTCAGACGTGAGAAAGCGTTCAAATGTATTTCCTCAATTGATGTTTGTTGGGACAGTACCTAGCGGTAAAGGTACTTGAGCAGAAGGTCCAGGGTTTAAATCCTACCTCTGCTGGGTCCTTGAGCAAGACTCTTAACCCACAATTGCTTGAATTGTCTAACTGCATCAGTCGTATGTTACTTAATAATAAGAGTATCTTCTCAATGACATCACAGTGATTAGCCAAAAGCATGGAAGCAGTTCAGATGCCAGTTCTTCCATTTTTAACGCCTGTCATACTGTTCAGGTCTGTTCAAACTTTATTACAGCTGTTAAAAGCTGAAAGAATTGACTGTTACAACCTTTGTGATATGCTACTGTTTTTATAGTTTTAACTGTGATAAAAAAAAACAATAAACTGTGCAGTTACTACTTTGTTTCAGTAATACAGTGCAATGTTGTAAAGAGTTTTAACAGTGATTAGCTATTCAGTTTCCTGTGAAAGTGCAGCCAGGCCATGAGGAATAAATTGTTATAATCATATTTTACTTTGTTTAGATCACAGTTTATTACTGTGTAAACATCAGCAGTTGTATGCAGAGTAGCTAGTGTCTGAATAACCAAATTCTGGGGACAGGTAATGATGTACAGTATATCTAACAATCAGAACTCAAATTCCAGTCTTTTTTTATGGTTGTCTTTGTATGAGTAACAGTAACATTTGGAGGAAACGTAGGAATACCTTAGATCTATTGATGTCATTATGATATTGTGAACTATTTCTCATATCTAACACATTAATATGCCGTAAAAAGAAGCAGTATAGCTAATATAGTAACATAAACAAGCTTGAATATATTTGTATACCATTTTGAACAATAGGCATTGTCTCAAAGTTGACAACATTCTAGTCTTCATTTCAAATCAACAAACAAATGGTTTTGTATACAGATATGCATCACTTAACACAATATCTATTTGTGAAATTGCACATTATTTGATGTTGTCCAAATACCATGTTATATATGTTGTACGTTTTAGTTTTATATGGGATACTGTTATATAAATATAAACTCAAATAACCAAGATAATGCAGTTGTTTTTTATTTTACTTTTAAAAAATGGTAAAATCAATTCACTTTAAAGCTGCATGCAGTCCTTCTTACCCCCCCTCCCTCCCAAATCTATGGAATAAGAATTGTCTTTTATGTGACAGCGCATTTAACTCTAGTATGCTTTGTTGGATGGAAGCAGCCTATTACCCTTGTTTCTCTGGTGTGCTGCACTGCAAGACAATTTATTTTGTCCTACTCTTGTTTCTCTTGTTTTGTATGTTGTATGTGCCTGTTCTTTTGGAGTGGTACTCCCATTACCTGTATGATATATTTTGCCCTTACCAATACAAACTGCTTCATGTTGTTCGTAATATTATCCAGTGCATTTTTGACTTCAGTGAAACAAAAGCATCACTTTTTCCAGTCAATCACCAATCAAAATAATGAAATAAATCAAATAAAATCCGCGATGTATATTAAGCGGAAGATAATGAATGAATGAATACTTTACAGTAGCATACAAAGTCTCTGTGACTATGGTAAACGTCCATCAACAACATGTTTCACTAAACATAATGCAGTTGTTATTTCAGACAAAAGATAAAGTTTTAATGAGGTAAAGCTTGACAAGGTCTAGAGGAAGAGTAAGTGAGAGTAAAAAAAAAAAAAGATAAAATAGTGAAAGTTGTGCTAAGATTTTAGTAGTGGACTGAAATTAAGTAAATAATATGTTTAGAACTGAAGTACATAAGTAATTGAAGTATATTCTGAAGTAAAGGAACACGTTTTGGTTCTGGTTAGGTCTGAAGAAAATGAATGGAAATTATAACATTTATTTGGCATTGAGAGATTGGGTTTAGTTCTCAGGCTTAGTTCAGACTTTCATTTTGAAATATCCCCTTATGTTTGTAAGCAGTATACTAGTTTTCATTTGTGCCGACCAAACCTGCAGTGCTAGAGTGCATGAGAGCCCAGAGTCAAAGTACCACTCTTAGTTGCACAAACTCTTAGTCACACACACTCACATACACACTACTTCCCTCTTATAAAAATTACTTTTGTTTACAATATATAAATATTCCACATTAAATAACGTTAAAGGGATTTAAATAAAGCCTAGAGGATGAAGCTAGTAACAAAGATGGCCAGAGGAACGTTTTTTAAATTTGATTTGCTTTGCATTGTCTTGTTGATTAACGCATGGGGATATCCCTGATCTTGAAGGAATTAATGTTGCTCTAAAATCTCAATGTATTTTCTGCATTAATGCTGCCATCACAGAACTGAAAATAACTTTTGAAAATGACAAACTGGCTTTTGGACTTGTAGCTGATAAAATTCTGGATGTCGTCTTTGATCTAGAGTGCACAACATCCATTCTCTGTTCTCAGAGGCACGTGGGCTGGATCATCAGCTAAAAGTCCAAAAGCCAGGGTCTTTCATGGTATGGAGTTGGTCCATTTGGGCAATTTACCTGCTTATATTACAATTGCCTGTTTTGAAAATGTGTGTTTCGTTAAGTGGATTGACTCATTTTTAAAGTGTGCTTTTAACTGAATAACCACAGTTTAGGTTTTGAATGCTGTAGATGTTTTCAGTGTTTTTAGTAGTATCACTGCCACATTTATGTACCATTTGCATAAAGATTTCTTGTGAAAATACATTTTATATATACTATATTTATCTTACACTAGCAAACACATAACACGCATATATATTCAACACATAATACGCATTTGGTTTAACGTGATTTTAATATTGCTAGGGCAACTTGAGCACCACTCAAGTTGCAGGCCTTAAGGGAGACTCCCTGATGACTCAGGGACCCTGAGCAATTACATATTCCACTTACAGGTTTTACAAACCATATGAAAGGTTACTCATGAAAAAGATATTCAAGCCATTAGTGATGCTTTTTTAACTAATGACAATGGCATGTGCTTATATCACATTTTACCATACTAGAACGCACTATTCAGGGAGTTGAATCTGATTTGCATATACTTTCCTTTTACCCCTTTTGTGCCAAGGAATCTTTTTCAAGAAAATTATTTCCTGCCAAAACAATTAGTATTTTGGACCCTATTGACTTTTGGATGTAGTACATCAAATTGGAAACACATTTTGTGGGATCTTACAAAGAGCTGAGCTCATAAAGAACAGTTTTAATGAGTGTGTTTTAGTTTTTATGGTTATAACACTTTGGTAATACACTGAAAATTATAGAAGTAAACAAAAGTTGTGATCTTCAGCTCATTCTGTTAACTCATGTTGAGAAATGTTCTTGCACTGAAGAGTACTTATTCATGGATTCATTTATTCATCTTATAAAATTGTACTTCTTAGCTTTTAAGGCACTACCTGGCTATCTATCTGACTTCCACAAATTCTATATTACCGCCCGTAGCTTGAGATCATCTGATGCCAAACTTAAAGTTGTTCCCAGGTTCAGGCTGAACACTAATAAGGGGCTTGCTCATTTTGTGTGGCCGCCCTTGATCTGAAACTTTCTCTTCGCTCAATTACTTCTCTCTCCAAATTAAAAACTTTACTAAAACTAATCTTTACTTGCTTTCTTCTTTCCCTTGGGTTCTATGAAAGGCACCACAGAAGTGCAACCTAACCTATTAATCTAATTATCAAACCTAGTTGTTCATTTCTTCTCCATCACTTCATCTTAGTTTTAATGAACATGCAAACCGTTGTTTGCAATGAGTTTTTGATAAATAGTTACAATTTCCTTGATTGAAATGGTTACAGTTGCATGAGTTTCTTTTTAATTTAAGTTTTAAGGCACAAACCTAAGCCAAAGCAGATGGTTGTGTGAGTGTTTGGTGGGGTGGAGGGTGTAAGCAGGTGTTTACAGGATTGAGTGATGGGGAATCAATGGGCATTATTAGTGATGACATCTGTTGGAGAACTATCTTTCTCTGTTATGTGCTGTCTGTGTTTGTCACTCACTTTTCATCTCTTGTGTATTCTGAGCAAATAGTTGAATTATTGCGCAAAACTCTTTTTATTGAAAAAAACCTATTTTTGTTAACTTTTTGCTACAAATCATTACATGAGCGAACTCGGTAAATTCTGTAAATAAGAATAGAATATGGTTCTGCTGTATATGTTCTACACTGTATATTTCTTCAAGCTGAAGTCAAATGTATTTATATAGTGTTTTTCATATTTAATTATTTTTATTTATAATTATAATAATTATTGAAAAATAATAATTCGATTCATTTATAGTTTATGCATAATTTATATTTATTTCATTTTATTTAGATATTTTTTAATTATTAAATCTAAGCCCCCTAAGCCCTCTAAAACCCCTAACTGAGCAAACCCGAGTGGTAAGGAAGAAACTTCATCATCTGAGATCATCAAGACTTAAAAAGGGATCCAACCCCCATGCCACGCCATGGCATAGTGGTACCTAAACCTAGGATGACAAAGGCTGACATAACATAAATCAGCTCATCTAGGCCAGTGTATAGTGGTCAGCATGAAGGGTCCATACAGTGTTTGGTCACAATGCACCTTTAACAGATGAGGATATTTCTAGTTTGCTGTGGCTCATGTCTCAGGCAGAGTCATCCCTAAACATGTCCTGGCTTTCACCTACTCCTAACACCTATATCGTTACACTGAGATTTGTGATTCCATCCCATAAAAATGTCCCCATATTCTAGCATGAAGGAACCTGCATGATGATGCCTTCCTAGTCGTCTTCAAACAGACCACCGATGCCTTGGCTTGTTGTGATAATGAGTAGGGAATCAGGCTGACCAGGGAAGCCCACCTGGCTATAAGCAGTTCTTTATTTGACCATCAGCTAGACCTTGGTTTGTAGAAAGGGAATGCAGACCCTTTCTCTCGTGAGAGCTAATACAAGAAGAGGAAAAGAAGTGCACCATAAGAAGGATATTAGACAAAGCCACTCCAGCATGGGACAGTGCACTTCCCACACTCTTATATACTGTTCTCATTTTATCTAGGAAGATTCATGTGACATTACATTAAAATGCTTTTGATAAAAAAATGGCCAAAGACCTGGGTGTGCTGTGGCTACAAAAAATTGGGTCAGTTGACCTTTCTTCATATAGAAAGATGGTATAGTGTCTTTTGTAGCAGCCACTCCAGATTAGGCAATACGGTACACTTAAGGCAATACTAGTGATAGTAGAAGAATGTGACCAAGTTTCCCATAATGCCCGATGCCAGGGTCATTAATCAAGAGAAAACACAGTCAGTTTGTAGTTTGGTAGATAAAGTACTTGTATTATTATCTATGTCCTCCTATGTCTACATTCCTGGCCAAATGTCAAGGGCTCTTTGAAGGCACATGGTGAATCAGAGATGCTGATTATGAAGTAGTCCTGAAAAATAGATAAACTGAATGCACTATCTAAACCTGAGAGAAGCAGGAAGGTTGTTTCAATGAATTACATGCCTTCAAGTTATTCTGACCTAGCTTTTATCAGGTGTCGGGAGCAGAGGTTCTTTGAGGGCATGCATAGCTGGTGAACAGACTCCTGATGGCACAGAATGACCAACAATATAGAGGATTGTTTGATCCATTAAGAGCTCCTGCACTTTCATTGTCCACCACCTAGACCCAGGTGGCACACTCATGTCTCTGTTCTGACCAGTTCCTAGGCAAAAGGAAATGTGTTGTCACCCATTATGTGTTCTGCCATGAACAGCTAGCCACCATCACTATCGTTTGCATTGGTGTAATGAAAGAGAAAAATGGACTGAAAATGTATGGCCTTAATGACAAATTCATTTTCTGTATGGGATCCAACAACGACAGTCGGTTATAATGACCTCATGGTTAGCACATCAATTCTGCTGCTGCTGTGGAGTTACACACTCCCGCAGCTACTGGGGTGATTATCTGGGTAGCCATCAGTACATTATCTTGGGGGAATCAGGATCATCTGGCATGCCAGCACTGGTAACTTATGACAGTGCAAGATCTACAGGCCCAGCTGCAACATCCGTATCTTATCTTGTATCCAGTCTAGAGGCAGGCCACAGGGGTACTTCTTTTAATTGCACAGTTTTCCCCAGTAAACATATCCTTTTGCTCTACAACTGGAATCACTAACATGTATCATCATGTGCACATTCAAAGATTCATTTGATTCCAACAACGACTTTTTGGTGAGTTATTATTATTTGGTGTGAACACCCTTTACCTTCAAAACAGCATCGACTCTCCTAGGTACACTTGCACAAAGGCAGAGATTTTGTAAAATTGTAATCAGCATCAAGAAATGGGCAAAATTTTGGACTGTGGTCAGTGGTCTGCCAAGGAAACTATGCACTAAAACATATGAACTAGTGTGTAAAAAATGGCAGCAGGTCCTCTGGAGTGATGAGTCCAAATTTGACACATTTGGCTGCATAAGAAAGCCGTTTGTTTGCCAAAGGGTGGTTGAAAGTGATACAATAACGAGTGCCTGCAGGCAAAAGTGAAGCATGGTGGAGGTTCCTTGAAGGTTCTGGGCTGCATTTCACAAAATTGATTTGGGGATTTGGTCAGGATGATTTAGAAATACAAACAGATAGTTATCCGACATGCAATACCACCAATGAGGGATTTGACTGACTCCAAATTCATTCTGCAGCAGGTCAGATACCCCAAATATACAGCCAATAGAATTGCTATATCTTTAACATAAAAAGAACTTGGAGTCCTAGAAGTGGTCATATGCCCCCCATAGAGCCCTGATCTCCTAATAATAGAGTCTGTTTGGAATTTACATGAAGAGATAGAAGGAATTGTGATCTGTGGTTGGTGCTCCATGATTGTTTGAACAACATCCATGCCAAGTTTGTTCAAAAACAACCTCCTTGGAGAAATGCTACTGTGTTAAAGGCAAAAGTCACAACAAAAATTGATTTGATTTAGATTTTTGATTTTGTTAAGGGACAAAAATAAACTACTAGCACTACTTACTGTGCAGGATGTTTTCCCACGCTTTTGCACAGTATTGTAGATTATACATAAAGCACTCTAAAGTTCTCCAATTTGCAAATTAAATTTGATTCCCAGTGATATCTACTAATTTCAGAAAGTGTGTGTTTGTTTTCACGTAAATTTTGCTGTTGTTTCTACCCTCCAATTTCAGCCATGTCATATTTTGCTATAATTTGCTTGTTATAGGCTACTGTTTAGCCGGCATCTAAACATTGTCGGTTATTTCGACCTTTATTACAAGAACAACGAGAACAACTGACTATTACAAAAACAACTTTGGCTATTCGGATTGGAAAATCGGAGTGCCCAGGCAAACCTTCAGGGTTAGAAAATCTCAGTTCAGAAAAGCATCTTTCCTGTCCTTATGTGTGCCTTCTGCTCTACACTACACAACACAAAGCAATCCACACAAAATCAGCATCTGGTAGCGAAATGACATCTTTTATCCCAAGGCTTTCAGCCAACGTGACACACCTGTGACCTCAATGGTAATATCTGTTTGGATAGAACTGAATTAAATTCTGCTTGAGTTCAATTCAATTTCATTTCCCTTTCCCTGCATTTCCCCCATTACCATCACCAGGTTTTGTTCTCTTCATTGGAACTGAAGTCAAAGCATGAAATCAAAATAAGTGAATGCAGCCTTTTGAGCACCTGTAAGCATTAGCTGAACAGAAGCATGTTTCCAAGGATCTGTTGTCTCTGCTGGGTGCCTGTTTGAACAGGTGGAACAGAGAGGCCCAAATGGACTCAGAGAAAATGATTGCATATGATCATTACTGCACATATGTCAACAGCAGCAAACACACAAGGTTATTACCAGTCAGTGCCTCGTTGATCCTGTTCATTCCTGTTGCTCAGTCCAGTTCACTATACATGTAATAACTATTAAGTCTGGTTCACTCTACTTTATTCAGTCGATCCTATTTTAAACTAAAGTTTAATTTTATAATGCTCTTATGGTGATTCTCTTATGCAGAAAGTTTGATTCTCTAGACAAATAGCAAGCTATGTACTGAAGAGCAGACAGGACGAGAGAAAGAGAGAGAGAGAGATGCTTTAAATTAGGTTTAGTGGAAAGGAGTCACTTGAGTTAATGATAATAAGCTATTGCAGTCTGTAGATAACCATGTGAATGGCATAGTAAGAGGGAGTAATTACATCCTCAATTAAACAAGAGAATCTCATATTTAGGTCAAAAGCTCTACAGAATAATATCTCTGACACACTGTCACTTTCTCTCTCCATTATCTTCCTATTTGTTTTGGTTTGCAGGTTACCTTGCCTTGCCTATTTTCTCTGTTGACCTCTATTTTATATTATCCTTTATTTTATAAGCTCTAAGCTCTTCCCTCTGTGCCTCTAGCATGGATTCCATGAGGTCCCCTTCTCTGCGTCATTATGTTATGGTATGTTAAAATGTTAAGCTGACGATCAAGAAGACCTAAACTTTGTTACTTAAACATGTTTCAGTAGTGTTAGGGTTCGCACTGCGAGCCCTTTTTACTTTGTTCGCCGCGGTTAGTTATTTTACCCCGATCCCTTAGTGTTGT
>JAUZST010009428.1:0-12993 GCA_034779995.1 Parotocinclus haroldoi
GAAAGCCTGATTCTCGTGACGTCATAGGACTACCCGGATCAGCGGCCTTTTAAATCACGTGACTTGTAGTTCTTTAACAAAAGGTTTGTATGCGTTTGCAAATAAACGCGTAAAAGATTAGCAAACGAATAAACGTGCTTATGTCTTAAAATAATAAAAACAGAATGCAGTTTGTATCGTTAATTAATGAATTAATTAGCAATGCCACAAAAATAACACGAATATGAACAATTGTATTTAATCGAACCATTCTCAAAGGAAATGCAACACTTATATAAATATAGATTTAATGCATAAATGTTTTATTCAGATTTAATATATGAAAACAATTCAAATTTAAATTAAAATATGTATTGAAAAAACAACTCATCCACTCATTATATCAAGTGAATGCAACAATGATATACATTTAGGTTAAATATTAGTTTAATACATATATAATGTATAAAACAAGTAAACAGTCTATGAATAATTTATTAACACGGATTTGTTATTTTAATATTTTTTTATTTTAATAATTAATGAATTCATTTATTGCGCTATAACGTGTAAAAATAAGTAAATACAAAATAAAAATCTGCTTGTTTTAAATAAATAACGTAGTCAATATATTAATCTGCATTGTTTAAAAACCATTAAACAAAAAATATTTTTTAATAAATTAAAAATATAAAAAAATTAAAGAAAAAAAGACCAGATACATAATTTACATAAATATATCGTGGGTAAATATTTAAAAAAAAATTATTAATTAATGTATTTATTTGGCCATAAAGTATAAATACATAAATGCTAAATATATATTTAATGAATAAATGTTTTATTCAGATTTGACACAAAAATAATTGAATATTCCTAAATATTCAAATTTAAATTAAAATACGTATAAAAAAAAACTTAATTCACTCTTTATATTAAATGAATACAACAATTACATAAATGTATGTTTTTAAAAAAATTTAAGTTTAATATTATTTTAATACATGTATAATTTATACACCAAATAAATAATATATAAAAAACTTTTTAAAATAATTATTTCATTTACTATGCTTTAATGTGTAAAAATAAGTGCATACAAAATAATTTAAATCTGTTTTAAAAAAATATATATAAAACAACAAATAAAAAAATATAAAAAAAATTATATATAAATATATATAAACTTTATAAATAAATGTATAATAAATATCAAGATTAAAATACTATAAAATACCAGAGAAATCATTTACATAAATGTATTTATTTATTTTTAAATAATTAAATCGGTTCTTTTATTAGGCCATAAAGTATAAATACATAAATGCCAAATAAATAATTCACATAAATGCATTTATTTATTTTATAAATAATTCATTTATTCCATATTATTTATTTATCAAATGGACTGAGTTGTCTTTTTTCTTTAATTTAATTTTATTTAATTTAATAATATAATTATCAATTGATTTATTAGGCTATAATGCATACAGTAATTAATAAGGAAAATAATTAATCCACTTATGTCTTATATTAGTACTAAGCTATATTCTAAAAACATTTCCGTAAATGTTTATATTTTAAAATAATCTCGGCATTTTATTAGACTTAAATATATGAAAAAAGCATAGGCTAATAAAATATATGCATAAACGTAACACGGTTAATTAAAAGAGGACATAATAATAACGAACCACACCCTGAGATTTCAGGTCCCTCTTTATTAACCTGCGACGTCTGAAAAAGAAAAAGCAAAGCGGCTGGTTTTTATGCAGATTATTATTGGCTGTCCATCATCTCGACGGTTTCCTCCAGCAGCTCCAGGGTGAACGGGGTGATGGTTTTGGTCAGCACTGGTGTCGTGCCCTGTTTGTAGGTGTACCTCCCCCCTCTAGAGCGCAGACAAAACAGAGAACGTCCCACATCCCGGACCCAAAAACCATAAAGTATGAGCATAATGAAACAGGCGAGTTATCGGGCTCTTACTTGACTCCTTTCTGTGTAGGCTGGTCGTAGGTTCGGAGGTAATCCACCCCCTTCTCCGTGATCACACACAGATCCACGTTACTGCCCGAGCCCAGGTCACAGAAGATCCCGGCGGCGATGGCATCACGTACCAGCTGCTTCCCTTCTTCCAGCTTCAGACAGACAGACAGACAGAGAGAGAATCAGATCTCCATCACACTCTTCTACATAGATTCAGTTCATAATGAGCTTATTTTACCTCCATGTTACTTCGGTAACGATCCTCAAACACAGAAATGGCTGCAGCTGCTCCAGAACCTGCCAGATGTTCACATCAAAACGTTACTATTCGCTGTGTGGTACCGTGGCAGTACCAGTGCCCCCGTGCCAATAACGGAACCTACCCCTGGTCCCTCATGTGCCAGGGTCTTTTGGTGTTTGGGTTCGTACCCCACCTCTGGTGAGTCGTGTTCTGAGAGTCCGGTAAGGTACATGGACCATGACTTAAAGGGTCCAGCACCTGATAGACCAGGTGAATCAGGGCCCAAGAAGGACAAAAAGTTATCGGATCGGAAAAGGACCACATTGGTTCAGTGCCCATTATACTGCTAGGGTCAGGGGTCAGGAAGCACCTAATGGTAGTTTAGTGCCCAACAGTCAAGGATAGTCAGTGGCCAGTACCCAACGGACCAGGTGAATCAGGGGCCAAAGGTAGTTTAGTGCCCAACAGTCAAGGATAGTCAGTGGCCAGGATGGATCGGAAAGAGTCCAGTACCCAACGGACCAAGTGAATCAGGGGCCAACCACAGGAAGTACACAGAAAGCCCAGTCCCCAACAGACTAAGAGGGTTAGGGGCAAGGAAGGACCAGGAAGGACCAAAAGGGTAAAGCACCTGACAGGCCAGGTGAGTCAGGGGTCAAAAAGGACCCAGAATTTCCATCGTCCAGAAGACCTGGTGGGTCGGTGGCCAGGAAGCACCTAAAGGGTCCGTCGCTTCAAACGCAAGGAGGGTCAGGAAGGTCTTAAAGTTTCCAGCGACTGTTAGACTAGCCGGGTCCAGAGCACCATATACTAAAGGGTCAGGGGACAGGAAGCACCTAAAGGTAGTCTTGTGCCAAACATACCAAGAGACAGACAAAAAGAGTCCAGTGCCCAACGGATTAGGACCAAAAGGGTCCAGTACCTGAAGCATAAGGGGCCAGTTAGCTAAAAAAAAAAAAGGTATAGCACTCACAAGACAATGTGAGTAAGGGATCAGGAAGCCCTCAAGGGATGTTCACATGGAAGACTTGGAATGGTGGAATGGTGGTCTAGAACAAAACAGACCAGGACAGGGCAGGTCCAGGATGGATCAAAAGGGTCCAGTACCCATTATACTGGGAGGGTGAGGTACCAGAAAGCGCCCAAAGAGGGTCCGGTGGCTGATACATCAGAATGGTCAGCGTTTAAGAAAGACTGAAATAGTTCCTGAAAGGAAACGTGTCATGTTCCAAATTCTCATGAATCGTGCCTCACCAGAGGTTCTGGAGTCACAGGGTCCACCTGGACATGGGTGCTGGGTCTGTGGCTCGTGATGTGGCCCAGTGGATCATATGTATTATGTATTGTTGCTATTATTCTTACCCATGGAGACAAAGGGCAGTTTATCGTAGGATCCGTGAGGGTAGACGCTGTAGAGCTGTGAACCCTGAGCGTCCACTCCTCCTACGATCAGAGACGAGCCGATATGACCCTGGTACCTACAACATGCATTAGGACGGACGTTAACATACACACGTGTGTGTGTGTGTGTGTGTGTGTGTGTGTAGTGTTTCAGATGAACCACCTGAACAGCATCTGTTTGAGGTGGCGTGTCACCGTGACGACGAGAGGAGGACGCCCCGTGCTGAGGGAGTGCAGCTCGATGTTTGATGCCATCATCTGGGTTGTGATGACAGCGTCCGCGGCGACGCCCGCTCCACAGCAACTACATCAACACAACGTCACACATACACGTACACAAACACCTACGCATCGGCCTAAAACACGTAACCATGGTAACAGTACGATATCATCCTGCATTCGGTCTGAAACACGTAACCATGGTAACAATTATCCTATTTTACAATTAACAATTATATCCTATTGTCCTATATTCAGCTAAACTCTTGTAACCATGATAACAACTCAGCCGAAAATTAGTAACCATGGTAACAATACTACCTTAGACAGTTACTAGAACACATGACCAGTTACATTAATATATATATAATTAAGTGATTATACTCCGCTGTACCTAAAATGTTACAGTGTAACTGTGTCACGCTGTAGCGGTGTAACTGTGTCACGCTGTAGCGGTGTAACTGTGTTACGGTGTAACTGTGTCATGGTGCAGTGGTGTTACGGTATAGCGGTATAACTGTTACGATGTAGTGTGTAATTATTTCACTGTATAACTGTGTCAAAGTGTAGCGGTGTAACTGTGTCACAGTGTTTCGGTGTAACAGTTTTACGGTGTAGAATTGTAACATGTTATGGTGTAGCAAAGTAACAGTATTACGTTGTAACTGTGTTACGGTGTAGAAGTGTAACAGTCTTACGGTGTAGTTATGTAACAGTGTAATGGTGTAACAGTGTAGCCATGTCACAGTGTAACTGTGTCACAATGTAGAATTGTAACGGTGTTACGGTGTAGCTGTGTAACAGTGTAGCCATGTCACAGTGTAACTGTGTCACAATGTAGAATTGTAACGGTGTTACGGTGTAGCTGTGTCACAGTGTAACTGTGTTAAAATGTAGAAGTGTAACAGTGTAGCGCTGTAATGGTGTTACAGTGTTACGGTGTAGAAGTGAAACGGTGTTATTGCTACACCGTAACACTGTTACATCACTACACTATGTAACGGTGTAAGGGTTGATATTCACTATATGTTGGGAGCGATGTAGTGGATCTTCATGCAGTTCTTATCAGCCACCACCATGTCATCTGTAGCTCGAGTATCAGCGCCCAGGATCACCCCGTCCTGAGGATCAATCACAATTTAGTGACATCACGTCACTGCATACGAAAAGAACAACACAACAAGAGAGTACGGTACCTTAAAGACAATTCCAGCGATGGTGGTCCCGGTTTTACGGCTTTTAGGAGCTTTGTATCCCTTCTCCGTCAGATCAGCCTCCAACACAGCGTTCCTTCATCCAGAAGAAGATCCAGCATTAAGATCAACAAATATCCTGATAACATCTCCAGTCAGGGTGACTCGGTCACTTCGGTCAGGGTCATGAGAAGGTCCGGTGCCTATCCCGGAACTCCCAGAATCTGAGCAGCATTTCCATAGAGAAATGCCATAATATAGGAAAGCTAAAAATCGTACTGCTGGTAATATGTACGTAACGTCAATCCGTACACCCTCCTAAAAGAGAAGTGACGTTAACTGCTACGGCCTCGTGCACTGAAATGTAAAACGATGCATTTGATCAGGTCGCGCGCTTGTCTGGTCCAAACCCAACCCGTAACCTGAGCCTACCTGTACGGAAGACTGAGACCGAGCGTTGTTTATTGTTGATCTTACCTGCGCGTGTTCTCGAAGGAAAAGCCCCCGGTTTGTGGATCACAGAGTGAATCCGAGCTCAGCATCGTTAAACGGGATCAGTCTGAGATGTTTGAGATGTTTAAGAGTGTTTAAGTCTGAGATGTTCAGGCTTCGCTGTGCGTCAGCGCTTTTCCTCCTGGTTCGAAGGACGCCTTTTACTTTCACTTTCATTACGCCGTTTGGGAGGGCGCGTGTCATTTCAGCTCCCCCTGCTCCCTTGTTCACTTCCACGCGCAAATTGAGACCGTCTCTCATTGGCCAGCAGGGGGCGGCGCTCGAATAAGCTCTTTAAAACCCTTTAAAGCCCAGGTTTTTAGAAATGTCGGTGCTTTTAAGATAAAACAAAAGGCCACAGACTGGTAGAAGGTCCCATCTGATTGCTCTCACTGGGCCGTTCTTCTCCAGGGTTTTCTTTTGATGCATGGGATGGAAAGTTCTGGATGGAAAAGTGGCAGTTTGCTAGCTCATAAGTTTAACATGGTGTTAATAATTGGGTTAAAATATACAGGTTAAAAAAACAAACACACAAATTTGGTGCTGAACTCAAACAGCCACTTTAAAAGCTTGAAACATGACCGTAGTTTATGTTTTTCTTCCTCGATCGCTGTCCTCTGGTTGGAAGTGATAAGAAGGAGAACAATTTAAACTCGTCAGGTTGGAAAACATCATTGTGATCACACGGGCGGTAAGCCTTGCTAATTTAAGAATAACTCCCAAATTCCGGATTAAAGCCGTGAAAAAGGCAGAAATAAAGTATTTTAACCAGGGAAATAACTAAATAACTACGGGTCCCATAATGCACCGCGACCTTATAACGTCTCGAGTAGCTCATTTGCGTTTCTTAGTTCTTTCTCGTCTTTGAGTGCTTTGTAAACGTTAAATGCAGTACGGAGGAAATATAAATGTTTATAATGACTGAGTTCTGTGTTTATTACTTTATTTATGTTGTTCTAGTCTTTTAACTCGCTAGCAAACTGCCCTGGATAAAACGTTTTTTTTTTTTTTGTTTTTTTTTTTTTTTTTAAAGTTGGCGTGGTCAGCCCGCTTAGCGCGACGTCACAGATCACGTGGCTGCCCGACGTCCCTGATTGGTGCAGCTTGCCCTTGGAATTGTGGTTAATGTAGTTCTTCACGGAGATCGGAATTCAAACGGAATATTATAAATGTAAAGTTATGAATATATCAGTGATCCAGTCAAATCCAGTTCACACAGCATTGCTAAGAACAAATATTTCTATATGGGACACGAACATGATTCAACGGCCATTATTTCACTCCATACAACGGAAAGATAACAGCATTAGCGATGTAGCTGCCGGGCCTAATGAAGACAAAATGGCCTCTCTTTGTATGCGTCTCTCTTAGACTTAGCGGTTTTGTATTAGCTTCATTTTCACATGCCGATTTGGACGTTTTTAAAACGTGAGATGCAAAAAATTTATTATCAATTTACTCACATAGTGGAAAAAATATAACGAATTATAGAAATACTAAACATGAAAACGTAATATATTCCGTTTATTTTCCTCTAAATCACACAATGAACAGCAGGACTTGAGACTTTTCTTTCCTGGATTTCTTTAATTAGCCTTGGCAGCGTCTGAGCACCAGAACATTAAACACACACTGAGAAATGTCAGTATGAATAAACACAAGCTGAGTACAGACCTGTAGCACACTGTCAAAATATTTATACACAGGATACAGAAGGGAAACACACACACACACAGACACGCACAGCATCCATAAAACTGTACAATATACTATATGGAATAAATGTCCTCTAACCACGTGTGTGTGTGTGTGTGTGTGTGTGTGGAGGGGAGCAGGAGAAAAATTTTCAGACACGGTTACACAATGTTAAGTCGTGTACTTATTTCTGTACATATGTGTGTGTTTGTCATTCTTTGTCCTTGTTGTGTCTTTATCCCTGAGAGCGAGGTCTGAATGAGGCTGGACGGAGCTTCATCTCGGTCAACGGGATCGAGAAGTTCTTCCCCTTCCACGAGTTCCAGATAACACCCTAACACACACACACACACACACACACACACACACACACACACACCATTACTGTTAACGCTACACAAAGTCGGTTTAACGCAATAATTCTAATATGAATTCCCGTTCCGTGGTTATGAAGTTGATTCTCGATTTGTGAAAGCTTTCTGTTGGAGCCTCAATCCTGTTTTCACATCGTATTCACATCCTTGCCTGCTTATTGCTGTAAACGTCCGTGTAAAAATGTATCTTTCAGCTTTAGTAACGTCCATTTACAATTCCATGGCTCTTGTTGTCCACCCACAATGTAAACAAGCTCTGGTTAAAACCACACAGGACCACAAGTTTGTTTGGAGTTCTGAGTGGAAAGTCTACGGCACCACCAGAACCTTGTCTAAATTGGGCCATCCCGTTGAGCTGCAAGACGGGAGGATATTTATCAGGAAAGCTACCCAAAAAAAACCCCCAGAGGGGCAGGTATGAAGGACTTACCACCCTAGATGGCTGAGATTGGCTGGTCTGGGCGTGTGACAACAATCTCAAAAGCTTTACACAAAGCTGCCTTTATGGCAAGGGGGTTAGAAAGTGCCACGCTGAGGCTCGTTTGTGCTTCTGAAGCTCTGTGGCAATGCCATGCGTGTGTTCATGGTTAGATGAGATCAAGGTTTGAATGCCCTGGACTGAAACCCAAGCACGAAATGCAGCGTTC
The DNA here is from genome assembly GCA_034779995.1 of Parotocinclus haroldoi. Lineage (NCBI taxonomy): Eukaryota > Metazoa > Chordata > Actinopteri > Siluriformes > Loricariidae > Parotocinclus > Parotocinclus haroldoi. The sequence goes on from JAUZST010009428.1 coordinate 8,228, forward strand.
CTGCTGTGAAACATGGTGGTGGTAGCATTACCGTGGTGGCAATTACGCTTTTTATAGCAGATGAGCAGGTGGTTTACCTTCCAGCATGACACTGGTCCTGAACACACCACAATAAAAACATCTAATGTAATGAATAGGAATCTAGTATGGAGCTGACGTGTGTGAAGGATCTGCATGGTGTGTGTGTGTGTGTGTGTGTGTGTGTGTGCGCACACCTGGTGGTTAACGTGTGTGTTGTACAGGCCGTTGAGGTTCGCCTCATGACAGTTCTTGTACCACCAGCCCCCCTTATAGGACATGGCACAGCGCGTGATGAAGGGCTTAGGGTCCCGGTCATGTGTGGAGAATGGAAGGCCATCATGGTACGTCAGAGAATCACCTGAACCCAGAAATTATAAAATTATTATACCAATAACAATAATATGAATAAAAAACAAACAAACAATGGATCCATGGTGAGATGATGTTTTTAAATGCGTCAAATGTAACGACTCCGTTAACGACGGCGTTAACCAAAACGTTCTCCTTTGAGCCATTGTTGGCTTGTTGTTGGAGATGTTGGCCTTCTGTACAAACGCTCTGGCTTGGGAGTCATTAATAAATCCATGAAATATCTTACTGGAGAAAATATCTCAGTTGAGACCCATTGGCCTTCCATAGAAATGGTGCTTACTGGAGCCATATACACTGCTCCCAAAATTAGGGGATATATTTAATTATGCTACATTTCATTTCGAAGTATCCCCTAATTCTTGTGAGCAGTATAAATTATTCTAACTTTAGCCATGACCGACCCATAAGATAATTCCGTATGGAACCATTGGCCTCCCATATTAAGGACTCTGCTTTGATTCCTTGGCCGTTCCTGAGTGAATTGTTCATTCATTCAGTTATATTTCTGTGTTCCCTAACATTCCAACTCAGAGTCGCAGTCTGACGGCAACACCGTATTTGGGTGTGGCGTGGGACTTGAACCCGGGTCCCTGTAATCTCGCGTTAACGTGGCACGATGCCACGGTTGCCGGTTTACCGGCTGTTCCTGAGTATCCTGACAGCCGTAGTGTGTAATGTTTCCTCATGGTGTCCACCGAGAAGCTGCTGTAGTGAGCGTACACCGATTCCTGCCCTGATCTCAGATCCACTCTCATGCTCATGGGCGCCATCGTAGTGAGATCGTGCAGTAAATCATTACCTGAAACACACACAAACACACCAACCAATCAGGTGCGGCGAGAGAGGCATCGTTTGATTCCAACGCTCTCGTCCATTTCCTCACCGAGCCAGAATTCACCGTTCAGGTCTCCGAAACCCTTCCTGTATTCCTGCCAGTTTCTGAAGAAGTCAGCTTGGCCGTCTTTCCTTCTCTGGAAGACCTGAGGAACACACACGCTTTGCTTAATAACGCTTTAAAACGGTCCATCTGCAACAAGCCAATGAATCCGTCTGGCTGGAGTTTGTACAACGTCATCCATCAGCAAGCACACTGAGACCTACAGTAATGTTCAGAGGCCTGAACTGGCCTCTAGGGGGCGCCTCTGGATAATAGATTACGCTAAATTATGACAATGGTGTCAAAAACATCCAGCGAAAGGAGGCCTGTGGATGTAAACAACCCATCGAACCAAAGGGGTCAGAGCAGGATGCGAAGAATCGTTCCACCATACGCAATCCGAATACACCCTGCTCGCCGTTCCATGGGCACGTATGGGCTACGACCGGCAGCAGACAGCCGGTCCGAAGAACTGGATCAGGGAGTGGCGTCAAATGGACCGGTCAGATGAATCTGGATTTCTGTTACGGTGGAGGTGGGGGTGGAGTAATGTGTCCTTGGCACACTCTGGGTCACCTGACCCTCAGTCTGGCAAATTGAGGTCATCCCTTAATGGCAGAGGGACGATTCAGCAAAACAATTCACCATGCACTGTACTGTGGGTTGTTTTCCTTGTTCTCCTGGTCTTCACAATCCCAGATCTCTGAGCCGAGACTGCGAGAAGGTCTCATAATCCTGCACCTAGTGGAATCTGCTGTGGTTGTGAAGGTTGGTGGGGGTCTAATGCACTGAGCGTTCAGTGTAGACTGACAGACCGATAAACAGTGACGCTCCTTCTCTTACCAACCAGCCTCCTCCGTCAGTCTCCATGTCGCAGTACACTGGGACAGACTTGCCGTCTTTTCCTCTGGGGAAAATCTCCATCACTCCGGACTTGGTTACTCCATTCAGCAGCTCCTGGGAGCAGTCGGAGGGGTACGGGTAGCGCACAGCACCTGGGAAAGGGGTAAAAACAAAAACCTGTGGGTTCACCTTCATGTATATGTCACTCAATGCTTCTTTTTTCCATCTGCACGAATTCCAAAATCCTAGCCTAGTCAACTGGGGGACCCCTCATGCTGTCATGGAGACTAAGCCCAGCAACGCAGGGTAGGAACCTATTTCCTGCCACTTGTACCCTTCAGCTTATTCTTTCAGTCACTACCCATCTATGCCTGGTTTAAGGTAAACAGGGCCCACCCATGGTTCTAGGCAAAACAAACGGGTCAGCCTCTATCTGTGGATGGGGTTTTAAAAGGTAAGAGTTACCAATGTGTTGTGGAGAACCCGCATGAAGTTCACCCCTTAACAGCAGCTGTTTGCTCCATGGAGGTAGGAAGGACACTTTTGGCAGGGCAATGCTCCATGAAACAAGTCATGGATTGGATGTATGGAGGACCCCAGCTCCTCTTGGGGTATCCCCAGAGGTTTCCAAGCCAAGTATGAGACATTACCATGTCTCTTCAGTAGGTCCTGGGTCTGCCCTGGGTACAGCTCTGGGGGGATCAAACCACTGGGAGGAGCAGTGGCTCCATGCCAAGCCTTGAAGTCCTGATTCTGTCATAGAGACCAGAGGCATCAGGTTGTCTTTTGCTGGTGGATGCTCTGGTTTTTGGCTATGGTGCTTGGGAAGGGTCCGAGGTCCGAGGGTCGATTGACCTTGAAAGAATGATCTCACATCCATAGTGATATTCGGGACAGTATTATTGAATACCTGTGGTGAAGTCAGTGTCGATGGCTGCGGTGTAGATTCCTTCTCTCCCGCCCTGCAGTTGAACCGTGTACTTTGACGAGGGGTACAGACCTTTCAGCTGGTGCTCCGTGACACCGGGGCCGAGGGTCACTTCCTGAGGGGTTTACAATCGGTTGTAACACTGTAGCTCACCTCGACAGACAGAATTAAAGCTAGGGCGTTTATTAGATCATACACATCAGTAATAAAGGGTTTTTCGGCTTTTTCTTTTTACCATAATATGGAGAAATAAAGGGCAAAGAGGGCCAAAAATAATCTGTCCACTTTCCTTCGAAACTACATTGTTTCTCGATGGAAGAGGTCCCTGTCCCGGAAAAAAAAATCTTCCCACATCTTTTTTTTTGTTGGTCGAGAAGAGGGGAGAAAAAGAAAGAAAAATAAGGGAAAGAAAGAAAAGAAAGAGCAAATGGATAAACAAGTAAATAAAAAAGAGAATATCTAGGAAACAATGCACTGATAAAGGAATCTGGCTTAAAGTAATGTATAAAAAAAGAAATAAACCTAGATAAAGAGAACATTAAAAAGGGAATAAAAAAAGAAATACCCAACAAAAAAGAAAAAAGAAAAAAAGGGAAACGGTAAAGTATGAATACAGACAGACTGTATTTACATATGGAAGGAGAAAAGGGGCAAAATATCAATGAAAGAAAAGATCTGACATAGAAAGAGGTAATTATATATATATATATATATACACACACACACACACACAGGTACATACATGAAAGGAGAAAAGGTCAAAAGCCAACACAGAGGCTATGGAGGACAACAAGGGTCAAAAGCAGCTGAAAATATTGATGCAACTGAAACCAAGAGCAGGAAAGAAATAGAGGACAATGGGATGATTATCATCAGAACAAAATAACAGACAAAGAAAGAGGGAACCAAAATAGTGTATACACACACACAGCTATGTATATGGAGGACAAAAAGGGTCAGAAGCAAGCACTGAGGCTATGGAGGATGGCAAGGGTCAAAAGCAGCTTAAAACAGAAAGAAAGACAAAGAAAGACTAAACCAGCATGGTATAAATACAAACACAGATATGTATAAGGAGGACGAAAAGGGTCAGAAGCCAGCACATAGGCTATGGAGGACGGCAAGGATCAAAAGCAGCTTAAAAAGGTGCTTTGTCCCGGCACTCTTCTTAATTAGACGTCATGTATTACATGCCTTTCTTTTCTCCTTCCACACACACACACACACACACACAGACACACACACACACACACACACACCCATATATATATATATATATGTTTGTATGTATATTTAACATTTGTTTTTCTTGAGACCTTTTTCTTTTCCTGTTTTCTTTTAAATGTTTTCTTCATGTAGGTTTGCAGATTTTCTTTTTCTTTTTATAGACGTATCAAAAGACGTTTTTGCGTTAATGAATCCCGCTTACCTTATGCTCTCCACCTTCTGTGAAGTAGATCAGCTTGTAGCCGGTCACGGGTGAAGAGGGCGGTTTCCATGACAACACGGCAGTACGTGGCGTTACCTGGCTGGCCCTCAGGTCCCGAGGCCCCTCCCCTTTCCCCTTAGAGCCTATCAGACACACAGAGTGCACATGTCACGTGTGGTTCGAGATGCATTTCACACACACACACACACACACACACACACACAGACACACAGACGGATACAGAGTGCTGTCGGACCATTGGTGGTGGTGAAGGTGGTCCGGGTTCCTGAGCTCCT
>JAUZST010009429.1:0-12992 GCA_034779995.1 Parotocinclus haroldoi
CCTGGGCTTGCTCAACTTGGGATTGGCCTTTTAGATAATTGTATTACTGTAAAACTGCTTTGAGACAATGCTACATTTTAAAAGCGCTATAGAAATAAAATTGAATTGAAATTGAATTGAATTGAATAAATAAATAATAATAACTTACATTAGGTTGGATTATTATTTTATTTCTTTTTATCCATGTATAGCATTCATTTATTCATTAATATTAAATCGATACTACATGTTATAGTACTTTATATTTTACACAAATCTGAATTTCACAGCCCTCTGGATGAAGACTTGAGAATGTTTAAAAAGCTGTGTAAGTGTAAAAAAAAAAATAAGAGAAACTTACGCCTGGTTTTCTTTTACTGTTTCATTTCAGTATTATTCAAGAGTAAAAATGATTTCAATGCTGTTGTTTCCAAATCACTGTTCACTCAGGTTCCTTACTCTGTTTACTGTAGCAACACTGAACAGCTTTATGAAATAACAATGGTCTGGATGACATGAGAACTAAATATGAACTTTATACTGCATCTCTGGCAACTCAAATCTTAAGTCATTCAGGAAATGATTGTGCTGAAAAATGTACTAACATCCAGGCATCCATGCTTCATAACAAGCAAGAGGAAAACAAACAAATAATTGCCAAGCAGATACATAAACCTTCCGAAGATGAATCTACACATGAGAAGATCCAGTTTTAGAACCAGTCACAACCAGTGAAGCACCTGATACCACCCATTACACAAAACACAGACACAATATGAAACCACATTACTCCTCTCCATCATACAACTCCAAATGAAAAAAAAGTGTCCACATGGTTAATGCAAATATTTTTTTTCATTTGACTTTTATTTCATTACAGATAGTATTCGCAAACTTGCAAATTGGCTGGAATAAAATGTCTACGTCTTGCGTCTACATGAGTGTGAGATCATGTTGGAAACCATGGAGATCTGCATTGACTTAGACTGGCCATTCATCTATATAATCGACCTTGGCACTCTTGCTATCTCTGTGTTGCACTCTCATTATCCACCATAACTGTTTCCTCATCACTTCTTCTGGCTGAATTCCCCTCAGGTTAGTATGTCATTATCTCTCCCCTGAGCTTGTCTTTTAACAAATGTGATTCAGGTTTGAAGAATAATTGAGATGCAGGTCCCTTGCTGTATTCCAATCCACTAAATGTAAAGAAATGACCAATGGTTTCACATGGTACTATGCAATAAAATACACTATATTCATGTAAACTAATTATATCAGAAAGTAAAAATACAAAGCCATTTAATGGCAACTGAGAAATAAGGTCGCTATGTGAATGGTGTAAGAACAAAAAACAGTCCTAAAACCAGTTTCAGTCATAAGGCCATTATAAATAATCCACATATTTCTTTTTATTTCAATATAATGATTATTGTTAGTGCTGTGTTTAATGTTACGACATTCTGTCTACCTTTTCAGTATTTCCAGACTAAAAATCGCCATTTAAATGGTACTTTAGTTAAACCAACTGCTAATAACATTTGCTCACTCAGTTGCAGACTGAAGTTGCTGCATGCCGGTGTTATTATGTGGACTGCATTATGAATATTGCCCCTGTCTGTCCAATATCTGCTAATATCGGACCTGATACCAAAAATAAAATTTCTAATATATATGCAACCCCAATTATAACGAAGTTGGGACGTTGTGTAGAACACAAATGCAAGGCACAATGTTTGCAGGTCCTTTTCCATATCCACAATATACCCATATTCAGTTGAATACACTACAAAGACAAAATATTTAATGTTTACACTTGTATAAACTTTTTTTTGCAAATATTCACTCATTTCGAATTTGTTGCCTGTAACACGAAGTAACAAAGAAGTTGGGGTGGGGGCATGTTTACCACTGTGTTCCATCACCTTTCCTTTTAACAACACTCAATAAGCATTTGGAAACTGAGGACCCTCATTGCTGAAGCTCTGCATGTACAATTCTTTACCATTTTTGCTTGATGTACAACTTCACATTTTCACATGGGAAGCAGGTCTGGACTGCAGGCAGGACAGTCTAGGACCCATACTCTTACTACGAAATATGCTGTTGTAAAACGTACCGATTATGGCTCGGCATTGTCTTGCTGAGATAAGCAGGGACGTCCCTGAAAAAGATGTTGCTTGGATGGCAGCACATGTTGCTCCAAAGCCTGTATGTATATTCCAGCATTAATGGCTGGTTCGGGATTATAAGATATTGTAATAATAAGATATATTATAAGATAATATAAAATTGTAGAGCTGCTTTCGCTACAGAATTCGCTACAGAAATAAATATGACTTGACTTGATATAATTCGTTTTTAAGTAAAATGTTGTGCCAGACAAATTTATAACACACGGTTACACTGAACTGTGTGTTTATGTGTCAGAATCTGTTGTCGCACATTAATAAGCAAAGTGTATGGCAGCATCTGAAATTGAAGCTCTGTAGTGGTGTCTATGGATTGTAGGAAATAAAGATTAGGGGAATATCTGGGACTGCTGTGGTCCACAATTTTTAGAGATGGCTTTGTAACCAACAGTGTGATAATCATCAACAGCACATTCACACTTGAGTTGTGAAGATAAGACATTTAGAGATCCATTACAAATCCCTGTTTTTTTTAATACAACAGGGTGAATTCTTAGAACTGATAGTCATCTGACTGGTCAAAAACACCTGACCTGTTCTAGAGGTTAACATAGCTTATTCACTCCCAGATATATAATATTGGATTATTTTCTAATAATTGACTAAGTATACTACTTTTTGTGTCAGTTGTTGAATTTGATTCTCTTTATCTGTGTTTAGGAATAGCTTGGTCTCGAAGTAAAATGTTGGAAATGGAATTTGAGAAACGGAATTTGAGAAAATCTTATTAAGTTTCCTTTACTAACAGTGATTAATGATCTCTGTGACCTTCCTTTGTAGGGAAACTCAATTGGATCAGCTTGGGTGATGTCTGTCTGCATTACATTTGCATCCATGACAGCTAAGATAGATGATGTGTCCAAAAATAGTGGTCCTTTTACACCTTCTGGTCTAACATTCACTCTGGCATGGCCATCTTTCATCATAGTGTTCAAATATTCATGAACTCCGCAGAGTGCCATTGTGTACCCGACCAGGACAGGATATGGTGAAAAACATGGTGAATCAAAAGCAGGCATCTTCGCAGAGATGCAAAAGCCTCATCACTTTGAGCAATGGTTAAACTTTCAGGAGAGACATGTGTGAGCTGCAGGAGAGACACGTGGGATCATCCTTCCCTACCGTGCTGTAGGGAATTAGCAATCCACTCAGGGCTATGGTTATTTACACAGAAGGGAGAAGCGGAGAAGCGGAAAGTGTGACTTACATTTACTTTCACAGCAATTAGCGAATGCTTTTATCCAGTCTGACCTGCAGAAATGCCGTGTAGACATTAGTTGCCATCTCAGCACCCGATTTTACATGATGCACTCTAAGCAGATGAGGGTTATTCTGCCAAAGGTGCGTTTTTGATCCACCATACCTTCTTGTTCAATACTTAGATACAATTCATCCAGAGTGACCTACAGTTAAGACAGGCTGCGGTCGAAAAATGTTGTGGGGGTGCCACAATAGTCATAGGTTGTAGGTTGAACATAAGTCGAAATCAAGAACTGGTGGCTCAGTATTTAGCACTGTGACCTTACAGCGCTGTAGACCTACATTTAAACCCCAGCCCAGCCACTGCCTGTATGCAGTTCCTCCAGTTTAATCCCATAGTCCAAAGACAAACGTTACTGCATTGTGCCCTGTCCTGCCACATAATCCCCAGCATTGGCATTGCACGTCTCTAAATTGGATTCATCAATTAAAGATCAGGTAGACAGTTAAGTAGGTAAGTTCCAGCCCTGGAGATGGGACCTGCAAGTGGGACCTGCGTTGGCTTCTAGAATCAGAATCAGACGAGACATTCAAAGCACTGTACCACCTCTTCTCAATCTGTGAATCTCATGGCACACCTCGCAAGTACAGCCTGATCAGGCTTAAGAAACATCATTTGCAGGAGCTCTTCTACCAAACAGTGGTCAGTGACTCCCATTTTATATCAAGGCAGTGACATAAAAGTCATCGTAGGACTTTAAATAATAATGGATGTGATGCTTTCGATGAGCGGTTTACATCATATTTACTGTTCCAGCATTAGCTCCACAGTTTTTCATAAGCCTCTGAATATAGCCTGGTTCTAGAACCACTCAGTATAGCACATCTGGATGCGAGAGTAAAATTCAGACTAATACTCAAACACTTTCTCGAGTTGCATCCACAATCAATAAAAAGCTCTGCAACTTTGCAACAAGTGATCGATGGTTTAATTCTGCTGAGTGTTTTACAAGCCTATGGGCTATGTGTGTGTGTGTGTGTGTGTATGTGTGTGTGTGTTTGTGTACTACTTTATTAGTTCTATCAGTCACCTCTTCTCAATGCACAATGCTACTGCCATTTAAAATGCAGTATCACTTAAATTATTGCTTTTCTTCAGGGCAGTGGTCCTTAACCGGGGGCACGCGCACACTGCATGGTAATTGGGTGGGGGGCAATCGAAATAAAACACAGGCTAGCTGGCTATCAGTACAAAGGAGATGTGGCAGATTCTCCTATGTTAAAATACATGTGGTTGGACTATTATAACAAACAAGTCAACAATTTCAATTTCAAATCTGCTAATTATAGCAGAGGGTTTTTAACCCATAAAGTGACCTCTGAGCTACTCTATAAACAATCGATCACGTGGTGGTTCCTATTCACAACATCTGCCTGGGGAGGGGCAGATTGCAAAGGGGTGAGAATCTCTGCTTTAGAGTATTTCGATTGTTCTGTGGCAAACCTGCAGTTTTTAATTGTTTTGTATGTATTTGAGGGTGCTGTCATAGAACGGAACCCCTCCTCTATTCACGCTAACTCAGACCCAGATCCTTACACCCAGCGGAAAATCATAAAATTGGACAAGGCACAGACATGGACGAACAGAGGGTACCTAAAATCAACCCTAAGAGGGGGATGCCGACAGGGAGTCATGCATCAGACACAAAGGCGGAACGGACTGAACACGAAAGAGACATCTACCTCAGACATCAACATGAACCAGAATCTACTGCTCGGTGGAACAGGGCAGCTTTGCCCTCCAGGGCCGATGTGGAATCTGACAGACAGACCTCAAGCTAAGAGATCTATGAGATGGGATTACATCTGGTTACACTTAACATGTGGAAAGTTGCAAGTTCTGAACTTTATTATAACCTTACAATGCCAAATGTATATGTGATAAAACGTTGTTGCTAAAATGATGCCACGTGACTTTATTTATTTACAGTTGTTCATAGTAATGAATTAAAAATCTGTAAAACACTAAGCATTTCCTAGGTAATGACCACTGATTACTGAGCATGTCAGAAACCTTTTTTAAAGACACTATAAAGTTTTGAAGAGAATTGCCCTGCACACGTAGTATATAGGAATTCTGATAGCCCTGATTTACGATGAGGAATACTGTATCGTAAGTTGAATGGTAACTTCTGACAAAATATACAGTATGTAGCAGAAACACTGCACCCATTTATGCAACGGTAATAGCTTGTTGGGTCCTAATGGTGCCTCTCCAACAATGACCATTTCTGCAGGAGGGGAGGATGGAAGGGAAGATCTGCAACAGTGACCCACACGTCTGCCTATGGCCACAGGATTTCAAGAGTGGTTCCTAAAATCTTCAGAGACCCTGATCAGGACATGCAGGGTTAAAATGTAAGAAAATTACTGACCATACATTTGTTATTATAGCACTTTATATATTAATAAAAATCTGTTTTCTGGTATTAATTCACAACTTGTGCACACACTTCCTTTGTGTAAAACACACTCACCGAATATTAATTACGGACAGAAATTCCATAGCTAAATAAATACCTTAGGATCTGCATGAATCATCTTTTTAAAATTAAAATAAGAGCATTTCGAAGATAAGGTTTAATCTTCGTTTTGAGTTTTCCCTCCACCATATCAGAGTGACTAACAATCCAAGACTAATCCATCATCCACCAGAGGCTTGGGCGGTCACGCGCTGCTGTTTGGTTTAACAATACGCAACGAAAAGATGGCAAAACAATGAACACATGACCCTTGCTGCAGAACTGGCCTGGCTCTCTCACTGATTATGTCCATGGCTAAAAATAGCCCTGATCGACTGAGCAACAGCGCCTTTATTCAATCATGCTCATGCAGTCTGTGGAGATGTACAACGCTGTACAACACAGCAATCCACCTCACAAACAACTCGTACGTTAATCTCTCATCAAGCCTCTACCTATCGAACTGCAATTCACATTATTATAATAAATAAAGGAAATATAAATCTAAAAAGGAGAAAACATAAACGCACTGCACCTGTATGTACATGGATGGAGAGTCATTCTATTATGCTGGCACTATTCAAACGTTCCTGTGTCATGCTCTTGATGCAATGACCTAAGCCTCAATGGAAGGGGTTATTATAGCAATCATGAGAGCTAGGATCATGGGATTTCATCTCACGCTGCAATAAAGTAGCCCATTCATTCAAACCCTTAACCCCTTTCACAACGCTACTAACCATAACATAACCCAAAGCAACTAGAGGCATCTTAATTCAAATTTTCTTCGATGCAGGTGAATTATTTGTTGGTATGCAAGTAACCTTTGTTTACATTTACATTTACAGCATTAAGCAGATGCTCTTATCCAGAGCGCCTTACAATTAACAGTCTTACAATCCAAGCAATTGTGGGTTAAGGGCCTTGCTCAGGGACCCAACTGTGGCAAACGTGGGATTTGAACTCTAGACCTTCTGGTCCATAGTCCAGTACCTTAACCACTAGACCACCACAGTCCCAACATTCAATACAGATAGACCATTTAATATTAGTTGCCATATCAGTTCCACTTAACATATGGAAGGACTTTGTCTTTGGACTTTGTAATTGTTCTCCAATTCAGGTTGTAGTCCATCTGTTTCTTTAGACACTTTGTTCTTCCCTTTTATGCCGTTCCCTAATGGTCAGGACGAGCACAATTCAGGCCCTATTTGGGTGGTAGATCACTCTCAGCATTGCAGTCCCACTAATGTGGTGGGGGTGGTGGTGTTTTAGTGTGTGTTGTCTTGTCAACTATAAGCGGATCAGACACAGCAGTGCTGCTAGAGTTTTTTTTAAAGACTGTGTTCACTTACTGTACACATCGGCCTTATTACTATCGTCATGTTGCCATACTTTATATGTAAAGTCAGAGACTGAAGCTGCACACTTTGTCTTAGTCATCCTCTTAGTCATCATGCTGGTAGCTGGAAATTTTTGGTAAGTTGACTATTCTCAGTCCAGCAGTGACACTGTGGTGTTTGAAATCTCCAGTAGCACCGCTGTGACTGATAAAACCATGCCAGCACAACACACACTAACACACCAGCACCACATCAGTGTCACTGTGGTGCTGAGAATGAGCCACCCCTGGAAAAGTACCTGATCTGTGGTGGTCCTGCGGGGTTCCTGACCATTAGAGAGCAGAGTGAAGGGGACAAATCAAGCATGTAATTTAAAAAAGCCACTTCATGACTGCATTTCTAACAACTTTAACATCTACACAAAGCCTGGGGGTTTGTACTTTCAGGTGTTTCATGAATCCCAGACTTTGTGTTGGAAATGAAGTCAAGTCGAATATAAATCTCATCACAAGGTGTTTGTAAATAAGATGTGACTCAAGTGAAAAAATAGACCTTCTGCTCTGCTCTCATTGTCGCTAACTGAAAAGATTTGTCACGGTTTGTGCAGGGCTAAAGGCATTCGAATTAATAACGAATGTCAAGTGGACTATCTTGCTATCACCCAGATTGAAACTACAGCCAAAGTAACATATAGCCTTATGACAGGGGCACCCCTGATCTGTGTCACATGGCCACAAACTCAGCCCCGTAACCAAACGGCCCAATACCTGTGACCCATCCTTTTTTGGTCCACACTTTGGTATCCACCATGTACCAGACCTTGATCTATCCTCTGTGTCCTCTGGCGCCTGTTCCAAGGAAGACAACTGATGGCCCTGACCTCGCCATTCTAACCACACTGACTCAGTTTGTACAGAATATCCCCAGGTTTGGTACGTTGATTACGATTAAGAGCCTGTGACCAGTGTAAGATTGGGGATAGGGTTCCTGAGGGCAGAGGGGTCAGAAAAGGTGCCAAGGTCTGCTGCATGGAGAGAGAGGAGCAATCCTTCAGAGAAACACTTAAGCCAGGAAGGTCACATACAGACCTGACTGACTATGCCTGGTGCATGGGAGCCCATTGGGTATCATCACCTGATGCTGTAATAGCAACTCCTGCCCAGCTTCCACCTGCATCTTGTGTTTTTTTGGGATATGTAAAATGCCAAAATTGTAACCCTCTAATTAGGGTTTGTGTGAATATTGGTATGTTCTCCACGCATGAGTTTCCTCAGGAACACCTCCCTATAAAGCACTTTGGCTATTATTAAACAGTTTATGACTTTAATGACATTGGCCCAGAGCATTTGCTAAACACTGTAAATAGAAAGTAACGAAAGCATGATGCCCTGTGACAAATTGGCCCCCTGTGTATGTTCCCATGGTGTGCTCAGGACCGACTGCGACCCTCATTGAGATGAAGCCATCAGTGAAGACTAATGAATATTTATTGATATATTAACATTTGGCCCAGAACAGTTTTGCCTAGATTGGGTTTCTCCGGGCTAGCATCAGCATCAGCACACTTTTCTTCTTGTCTCATTTGCGATGCAGACTGTGTGTAAGTCAGTGCTTTGCTCTCTTGGGACGCACCAAGTTAAATGGTGATGTCGGGAGAAATTCAGTCCAAAATTCCATCTCTGCATTATTAGGAACGCTTGTTTAAATTTCAGAGAATTTCACTCAGGAATTAAAAGTCATGGAGTAAAATGCCACCAGATCAAATCACGGGTCTGGGTTCTCTCTCTGGCGTGTGACCTAAAAGTGTGTGTTCTTATTATATGTATTTTTAATCATGCATAAGAGTGTGAGTTCTGAAGGAGAGACTCTATGTAAATGAAGAGGTACAGTATTAAACAGAATTTCACATGCCAGGGCACGATGTCTCATCTGAAACATTTCCCAAACAGGAGTCGCATGACTGAAATTAGGTAACCCTGAAAGCCCTGTGTTTCTGAAGTTTACTGTGGACGTTGTCATGATGCCAACAAAGCCAAAAGAAAAAAAATTATCAAAACTAAACCCTAGGTAGATATAGTATATGGTGCCACACAGCCAGAACAATATAAATTAAAAACATACAAATTAATGAGTTTGGTATCTTAGCTTGCTTTTTATCACAAGCTTCTGTCTCACGTGATCAGGAATTACTGACTCATGGTTGATTTTGTGTATGGGAACATGTCAGACGACTTCAGGCTCGATTAAGCACTGTCAAAGCAAAACGGTCCACCTTATGTTTAGTTTCACAGGTAAGAATGTTAGATCCTTGGACAAGACCCTTAAAACACAATTTCTTGGACTGGATCAGTTCTGTCGCTCTGGATAAGGGTTACAATGATGATGAGGTGTAAAAAAAATGACTCAGTTCTTTTTCTGGTCGTCTTTAGCACTGATGAGATCTCAGATCGCTTGTTGTTCACACATTTAGAAGTCACACAGCGGCTGTGTAACAATGAATTGTGAGCAGTGTTTTCATCTTTATGTGTCGCCCGTTGTTTGGCAATGCTAGATTTTTATGATGCAAATGAGGAGCGAGAGCAAAACTGATGTGAAATACCAAAGCTGTTTGAACTAAAGATGAGACAAGCATACGAAGAAATGACATTCACCATATTCATGTACCTATCAAAACAAGTTACACAAAGAAGGTAGATATAATGAAGACACTTCATAAATAAATCTAGACTAACAGGAAAAAAAAAACATCAGAATAGTTTTTTGTTCAGAGTAAAGCACAACAAACTACACTGCTTACAAAAATTAGGGGATATCTTAAAATGAACATGAAGCGAATAAAACGGGAAGCATTTGATTTGATTAAAACGCAATTGTGCGCAATTCCAAAACAACAATTCTGCAACATTAAAGCACAATTTCACAACAATATAGCACAGTTCCACAACATTAAAGCACAATTCCACAACAATATAGCACAATTCCACAACAATAAAGCACAATTCCACAACAATAAAGCACAATTCCACAACAATAAAGCACAATTCCACAACAATAAAGCACAGGTCTGCAACATTAATGCACAATTTCACAACAATAAAGCACAATTCCACAATATTTTAAAGATTTCCAGCATTAAAGCACAGATCAGAAACATTAATGCACAATTCTGCAACAATAAAGAACAATTCCACAACATTAACGCACAACTCCACAACATTAATGCACAATTTCACAACATTGATACACAATTTCACAACATTAAAGCACAGTCCAAAACAATAAAGCACAATTCTGCAACAACAATGCACAATTCCACAACAACAATGCACAATTCCACAACAATAAAGCACAATTCCACAACATTAATGCACAATTCCACAACAATCATGCACAATTCCACAACAATAATGCACAATTCCACAACAATAAAGCACAATTCTGCAACAGCAAAGCAACAACATTCACAGGTGTGCAGACAGACATTCAAGTGAGTTCAATAGCATGACTAATCGTTAAAAAATAATCGTCAGATTATTTGATTACCAAAACAAACATTGGTTGCAGCCCTACCCGAAACAATAAAAGCATAACAGCACAGCTGACCTGTGCAACAGAGTAGAGAGAGGTCTGCAACACTAATCCAGAATTCCACAACGTAGCAACATTAGCACACATTTCTGTAACCTTAATCCACAAGGCAACAATGTTAAAGCAACATTAACACACAACATTAAAGCACAGGTCCACAACATTAAAGCGAAGATCCATAGCATCAAATGCGCAAATCTGCATTAATTCAAAACATAACTAATATGAAACAAACTGTAGCAAAGGCAAAGCTAATTTACCAACCCTATATTTCCCTCCAAAGGTTTAAGGTTCTATAGAATTCCACATTGCTTTATTTTGATTGTATATTGTTTTATACTCTGCTCACACATTGTATACACATAAAGACATCTGGACTGGACCCTGTTTAGCTCTTATCTACGTGTCCAGGCAGACACACATTTATTATTTCCACATTGATAATATTTGTTCCAGATATGGCTGCAAATACCTGAACATATTTCATCTGAAGCTCTGATGTGACTCACTACATTGTGTCGTGTTGTGCATTGTTGTGTGTGTATGAGTGTGTGTGTGTGTGTGTGTGTGTGTGTGTGTGTATGAGTGTGTGTGATTAGCCTCTTCACATCATTCATCCTCAGCTTTGGGTGCATGCGCATGTAGAAAAAGCCAAACTATCACACTATAAAAAACATTTTAATGGCACTCCTAGCAATAGTAATTAACTTACATATGATTAGTTAATATATATTATGATTAGTTAATATATATTATGATTAGTTATTATATATTATTAGTGCTGAGGTTGTTATGAACTCAGCTATATTTTTGTACTGCTATTCGCTGCAACTGAAACAGGAACAAATACTTATTAGTTTATTAGCTTATGTTTTTTTTTTGTCTAAAATGGTTTTATATTCTTTATTCTCCATGTTCTGTATACACTGCTCACAAAAATTGGCATATTTCATTATGAAGCATCTCCTCATTTTTGGTAAAGGCATTACATGAAGTCCTTTGCTCATTACTGTGAGACAGCAGATTCCCCCACATAACACTTTGTGTATGACACACGCTGTTTAAAAAATATTGTGTATTAAAATGGTATCCAACTGGTAGTTGTCTTATCTCAACAACTCTCCTTCAGAGAAGTCAAACTCTCGTGTGTTGACACACCAAACAAGGGCTCCAGCAGCACTGCTATGTCTGATCCAATAGCACCAGTTCAACACATACAGTACTCACACACCACCAATGTGCAAAGATGATCTATCATCCAAATTTTACCTGACCTGTGCTGGTCATGTGAGGGACCTGATTGTATTCGAGATCAGAGTAAAAATCCCTCAATCATGTATCATGGTAACTGATATTCAGCCTGTGGAGTTTGCATGTTCTCACAGTGTCTGCACTAAAGGAAGTTTCCTCTGAACGCTGTGGTTTCCTCCCACTTGCCAAAGATATGTACATCCTCACACCCTCAATCTTGCCACCCTATTCCCAGTGATAAGAAAAATTCTTCTTTGTTTGTGCTTTACTTAGACTGCCCGAAATAAATTGTGGCCTCCTAGAAAAGTAGAAGGTCAGAAACCGTCAGTCTTTCTGGAAGAGGGCTCTTCCAGGGTTATTTCCTAGGACTTACCTCTCCATCACGTCTGCTGTCAGTTCTTGTATAAAATCAGCTCAACATGTTACAGTTACAGTGATGTTCATTATAATTTCTAAATTTTGGGGTTAGTAATAATCGTAATCTCATACAAAAATGGGTGTAGAGGACTATCATGTGTGAGTCGAATTAATCCTCTTTGTGTTACTTGTTATGGGGAAATTCGATTCAGACTAAATGGACAGCCTTCTTAAACCAATTAAGGCTAAGTTCAGAGGTTCCACTGTAATTTTTACAGCGGTCTAATATCCTAATATACACACCACTACAATGACTCAGGTTCGAATCTCATTGCTACCTATTGCCACAAACATCACGGATCATCCACTGATTCTCAAACTGCAACCCTTGCCAACTCGGCAATGCACTGGTGTTCCATAAAGGGCAAACTTAGGGCTCAGCCCAGTCATCTCCAGGAAACTTGCGGGAGTGCAGGTTTATATATATATATATATATATATATATATATATATATATATATATTCGCTATATTCCCTAATTTTTGTGAGCAGCGTATATA
>JAUZST010009430.1:0-12992 GCA_034779995.1 Parotocinclus haroldoi
GGACGACTGGTTACAGTTGAAGGAAAGATGAATGCGGCCAAGTACAGACATAACCTGGAGGAAAACTTGTTCCAGAGTACTCAGGACCTCAGACTGGGCCGAAGGTTTACCTTCCAACAAGACAATGATCCTAAGCACACAGCTAAAATAACAAAAGAGTGGCTCCAGAACAACTCAAGCCAGAGCCGTGACCTAAACCCAATTGAGCATCTCTGGAGAGACCTGAATATGACTGTCTACCAACATTCACCATCCAATTTGATGGAACTCGAGGGGATCTGCAAGGAAGAATAGCAGAAAATCCCAAAATCAAGGTGTGAAAAACTTGTTGCATCATTCCCAAGAAGACTCTTGTACTAGCTCAAAAGGTGCTTTTACTAAATACTGAGCAAAGGGTCTGAATACTTATGACTTCTGATTTTTCTGTCAAGATGGGATGCTAAGTGTATAATAATGAGAAATAAAATTAACTTTGTTTTATTGCAGCCATTTGCTAAAATCTAAATAAATAAAAAAAACAATCAAAAATCAATTAAAAAAACTGTCAATAAGAACCATGAGAGAGGTAGAGAACCACAATAGGTAATCTAACTAAGTAAGTTTAACTCCAAAGGTAAACAAGTGTGTGTATGTATGTTTTGTGTGCCCCCACCCCCCTCACTTGTGGTTCTTATTGACACTTTGTTGTGATGGTGTGGCATTTTACTAACTATTAAACT
This sequence comes from Parotocinclus haroldoi, assembly GCA_034779995.1. NCBI lineage: Eukaryota > Metazoa > Chordata > Actinopteri > Siluriformes > Loricariidae > Parotocinclus > Parotocinclus haroldoi. The sequence continues at coordinate 720 of JAUZST010009430.1, forward strand.
TCATTTCATTTTCACTAGAAAAATGAATAGATATTGCAGATTTTTAACACTCAAGATGGGATAGTCTAACATTAAAGATGCAAATAGTTTCAGGATTTTGTGCAAAGTGGCACGCGAATGAACAAAAAAGCTAAAGCAAGGGAGGCACAGGTATGAGGAGTGTGTTTTATGGTTCTTGCTGACTTTCTAATAAATTATTTGAGGTTTGGTCTCAAAGATTAATGCTTACAATTATATGTTTGGGCTCAGTAGTCCCTGTTTGTCTCTGTCCTGGGTAACGGCCATGGCCATGTGTCCCCATTATTGTCAGAGCACATTTAATGCAGAAAGCATAGATATTGTATTATAGCCACAAGAACACTTGGTCTCTGTGATGCTCTTGTTCTGTGCACAGACGTTTATAGCCTAAATGTTTGCTATCAAACCTTTATTATTTTGTGCTCCATAAGAGACTTAAATGTCTACAGGTTGTCAAGCTTCTCTGGGTTCTTAGCTCTCCTTCTATACTACCCATTGTGACAAGCTATGCAGACAGTCTAGTCAAATTATATTTCAGAGAGCTGATTTCAGTGTATTTTGTATGTTTGTTTGTATTTTTTTTTTTTAAATAATGTTTTGATTCGTTTCAGCTCCATACCTGGCAGCCCAGTCTTTAGACAGCTCGTTGCTATCCCAGCGGAATCCTCCTTCCTCCTCAGCATCTTCACAATGTGCCGGCTCAAGCAGCACCTCCACAAGCCCTCAAACCACCTCTTCTGCCATCACCAACTCAACATCCAGCAATAACAGCAGCACCCCACTGTCCTCCTCAACATCATCCTCAAGCTCTCATGTTGTGGGAAGCTTGACATCTATTAAGCCCAGTTCTCTGCCTCCATTTGGTGCTCAAGGCATTCAGCATATCGGAGCTCAGAGCATAGGCAGCACAGAAAACACCTCAGGCAACAACCTGCCTCACACTCAGCCCGAGCCACCTGAAAGGTACATGGCTATCCTTAAAATAACATGTTAAGAGCTTTTCACCTTCACATCAAACCACAAGAAATATTACGGAATTCAAAAGTTAATGTTGTGTGTGTGTGTGTGTGTGTGTGTGTATATATGTCTGTGTGTGTGTGTGTATATATATATATATATATGTGTGTGTATATATATGTATGTATGTATATATATATATATGCGCACCATAAATAGAAGGCATCCTATTTAATGCCTTTATAAGTCATATAACTAAGGTGTTTCATACAGTGAGAACTGTAAAGAACCTACCTGTCAGAGCAGTGTATTTAAACCCACACCTGCACTAAGGTGAAATCCACTTTTAAAACTGCATGCAGAACCAAAAGAACTTGTTAGTGCAGTTTACACTTGTACTGGTAGAAATGCAACAACTGCTCCTAAGCTTCTACCAGGTCATCTTAAAGTATGCTTATATAATACAAGGCAAAAAACCTTTGGTGCTTGAGTGGCACAATGATCTTAGTCCAACACGATGACTGACACGATGGCTAACAGTCTGTTAATATCAGCTCCGCTATTCTGTCGTTTGTGTGGAAAAACTAGTAGCTAATTCATTTCACACACAGGTGGCATGTGCTGCATGCACACTGTTTGATGCACGTATTAGTGAGCTCATAGACTATTCACTGATCAAATTACATTTTGTTTCATGTTACTTGGCTCTCTTTTTGTGAGACATTCGATAGCTGGACCATTGACTGTTCAGTAGGGTTTATGGTCACTCAACACACTGACAGCAATGATCAGATTGTCCAGCAGTTCTCGTGGCATCTTCTTTGTATTCATTTTTCAAAAACCTAATTTTTGTAAGCCGTGTAGTTATCTCTAAGATTAAATATTTATAGCCAAGATAATCCAAATACCTAATTACATTTTGGCAGTATGAAAAATAGACCAATGAATGCAACCATTAAAAAAAATACACTTTAAGATGGGCAATTTTCCAAAAAACAGTTTGAAGCACTGCTATTACACTATCAAGGTAATCAGAACTTGGCTATGCTCATAACTCACGTCACAAATTCTTCTCACTGCTAGAAGTATGGAGATTACTTAATTCTGCTGATTTAAAACTTGCCAACTGCCCATGTTCCCTCAATGTTTTCTTTCAAACCCATGTTGTTGATTGCCCATTTGCTTCTGGTTTTGCCTCAACATGCAGCACTATGGAGAGAGAGAAGGTTGGAGTGCCAACAGATGGAGACTCCCATGCAGTTAGCTACCCTCCAGCTATAGTGGTGTACATAGTGGATCCTTTCAGCTATGACGAGAAGAGCAGAGGCTCTAGCTCCACCATGTGGAGTCTGGGACTTCTCTGCTGCTATATGGAAATGCTGCAGTTCCTTCCTCCACATATCAGAAATGCTGTGTCTGTACAGGTCGATTAAATGCTTTTGTATCTTTTGGAGTTTTATTTTTACACTGAATGTGACCAAGACATGAACATGCTGCTGCTGCTGCTTCTTGCAGGTCATTCCATGTCAGTATCTGCTGCAGCCGGTACGAAGTGAGGAAAGGCACATTTACTCCCAGCATCTAAAGTCTCTGGCTTTCTCTGTATACACACAATGCAGAAGACCACTCCCAAACTCCACTAATGTCAAAACACTAACAGGTTTTGGCCCTGGACTTGCCATAGACAACGCATTGCAGAGCCCTGAGGTACAGTTATTTCTTGCTTCTCAAAACAAAGTTCTGATTTATTAGGGTTCATTGACTTTTCTTGTTAAGAGATCTAGCCATGAGATTAACACTGGTGTTTCATCATTAAGCCATGACCCAAATGCTGCTACGTTCTCCATCGTTCTAGCAGTACATTTTATAAAATGTGTATGCAACATCTGTGGGCAATACAAAAATGAATCCCATATCTGCACTGTGGGCTGAAAACATGCAAACACAAGATCATAAATATTGAGCCTCAAACACAGCATTATTCTTTAGTAACAAATAGGAAGACAGTGTTATGGATAAGATGCTTTTCAAAAAGCAAGAGTTTCATTAGGACTATGCATAGCATAAGGTGACCTGTATATTGTATTATGTAAACAGTAATACACCTTACTATTTTATGCCTTTGAAGGAAAAGGAAATGCTCGTGTTGAAAAAGTAACAATCTAAGTGTTTTACTGCAAAGTAGCAACATTAAGATTGTACGCCACTGTGAATGTAAATATGGCAACAGAAAATATATTCAAATTGCTTATTGGGAACTGGCCTTTGTAACTCACTGAAATTATTTGTAGAGTGAAATGTTTGTATAGCAGCCAGAGTACTGCAAATGTAGAACTTTCTGTATGTTTATACTCTATTTCTAAGTATTGCTCTTGAGCTGAGTAAATGTGTTGTACTTTTTTTTTATGCATTTTCCACCATCCAGAGGTCAGACTGTGTTCTGTTGTACACACCGCCATTCGTCCTAGCCCCGGTGAAGGACAAACAGACAGAGCTGGGTGAGACATTTGGTGAAGCGACACAGAAACACAATGTGCTCTTTGTGGCATACTGCTTGTCACATGATCAACGTTGGCTGCTAGCCAGCTGTACAGACCAGTATGGAGAGCTTTCGGAAACCTGCATCATTAACATTGACGTCCCCAATCGGTCAGTATAAATGATCTTTTCAAGGTTAATAATAATGCATTTAATTCCTATATGACTGAGAGGACTTTGACTTTGTTCCACAGAGGTCGAAGGAAAAAAGGCTCGACCCGGCGACTTGGTCTCCAAAAGCTCTGGGAATGGTGTGTAGGTCTGGTGCAGGTGACCTCTCTACCTTGGAGAGTTGTGATCGGGAGACTTGGCAGGATGGGGCACGGAGAATTGCAAGGTAAGTTCTTGTTAATCTTCAAGTTAAGTAACTTGTTGTCATTACAGGTGCCCTTATGGATCATTTCTTATTAGTGATCTGTTTTGTTCCCATCAGACTGGAGCATCCTGCTTAGCAGACGTAATCTACAGTCTCTGACTCGTCGTCTGAAAGACATGTGCAAGATGTGCGGCATCTCAGCTGCAGACAGTCCCAGCATCCTTAGCACCTGTCTAGTTGCCCTGGAGCCTCAGGCAACATTTGTCATCATGCCAGGTGGGATTCAAATGGATTAGAATTGATTGATTAGTTAGTGGAACTGTTTAGGATTTCCATAACTTATTAAACATTTCTTTGCTCACAGTAACATAAGGAGCCAGTGGGATTTATTATGCGAGTATTTGATAATGCTTGTTCTACACTTTCAGTATTACTGTTATGTTCTTTCTAAAGATTGATCCAATCCTATATTGGTATCTTGTCCGATCTTGACGTCATTCACTCATCCGATATTGAACGGACAGGGCTGATCCCACTTACCAATCCAAGTCGAGTCAGATTTATTTGTATAGCTCTTTATTTACAATTGTACTCAAAGCAGCGTTACAATTTTAGATTATAAGCCTAGGGTGACATTGGCAAGGAACAGCTGCCTAAACATTGTAAGGAAGAAACCTTGGGAGGATCAAGACTCAACAAGGGGACCAAAACATAAAAGCCTCCTTGGTTTTCTTCATACATGTAAGCATTAAACTAATTTATCTAGTCAATAAGTATATGGTAATAGTTAAACAAACAGAAACAATGTAAATACACTGCTCACAAAAAAGCTGTGAGATATGAGATGAGAGAACTGGCATATCGATAGGAGCATGTCTAACATAACTGATGGAAAATAATTCTATTGTTGTTGCTAATGTGCGCAACAAAGGAGAAATCGGAAACAAATGTAACCCATGTTTTAGTAGAGGGCAATACTGAGTAGCCATCTAGGTTTTAGGATAGATGTAGCCAACCTCTCTCTGTCAGCCTTCAGCCTTCTGACTTGTCCAAGTCAGGTTTTTAGTTTGGAAACACAGAACAGCAAGTTGTAACCTTAAGAGCCAACAATAGTAATCATAATGTAAAAAAGCACTTGGCGAGGCTTCAAAATGCATTTAAAATATAAATATCAATTGTCTGACTTTAATACTTTGGAATTACCTAAATTACTGCAGTCAGTTACTGCGTGATCTGATCTTCTTATATCCATCACCATCAACACCACCCCTCTCAAACATACATACATACATACACACATACACACATGCATACATACATACACACATACATACACACATACATACACACATACATACATACACACATGCATACATGTATTTTGCTCACAATCTGTATTGGAATTTATTTTAAATATTGCAGCTCGCACGCAGCATTACCCCTGTCACTGCCACCTCACAGTTCTGAGATCCCTGGTTCAATCCCGAACCGGTTTCCTCTCTCATTCCAAATATGTCTATACGCTTAGTGTGAATGTATTGCAATGAATTAGTGACCTGTCTAGGGTTGATCCTGCCTTGCACCCTATGACCCCAGCTTGTCATCTGCTTTCTGGCAACCCTGACTAGGAACAAGCATATAAGAATATTAATGAATTAATATTTACTGTTTGACAGCACTCATTTACCTTGCTGTGCCCCTTCTCAAATCAAGTCAGATTTATTTGTATAGCGCTTTTTTAAAGTGGATGATTGTCTCAATGCAGCCTTTCAATATCATCTTATCTTTTAAGACCAATCCCAAATTGCGCTTGCCTATGGTGACAGTAACAAGAAAAAAAACCCTAGACATTGTAAGGAAGAAACCTTGGGAGAACAAAGACTCAAAAAGGGACCCATCCTCATGGGGTGGTCTAACATGTTAATTGTAAGAATTAAGTTTGTAATAATACTACTACAAATTCATGAATAACTCGCTTCAGGTCAGTGTTCTGTTCGGTTCTGTTCTGTTCTGATCTGAGTTAAAGCTGTACAAATGTCCTCTTTTTTTTTTTTTTTTCTTTTCTTTTTTTTTTTAATCCAGCTTGTCGGTTTACTTAGGCCTTATGTTTGGTTAAATTGTTGGCTTACTCTTTTAAGTTTCCAGTGACTTCCTGGTACACTTAAGTACCTTAAATCTTTTGGATGCAGTTTTGTAGTGTTTCCCCCTTATTGATTAATAGCTGATTGATCCCTAAGTTTTACGATCAGGTTTTGGAGTGTGTTCCTGTTGCATTTCATTCCACTAAATACCGTTTTGTGCAATTCAGTAATAATGATGTTTGACTATTTCCATCCTGGACAGTGTTTAATTCTGTAAAATAAATGAGTTAGAGGTGTGCAATATGTATCTTAATTAATATATGCTACAGTAATAATTACTATTTTAATGATGTATGAGCTGACATTATTGTGTCACTGTGTGTTGTAATCAACGGCAATATTTTAAACCTACAGTGTTTTTCAGGTTATTTTTTTTTTTAAATCAGTTTCTATCACTTAGTTTATAATGTTCATTTTTTTTATCTCTGCAACACATCTATTGAAATAAGTGGTTTTCCTCTACACTACTTGCTCAGTGCATGACATCAGTTATTTTGAGCTCAAGCCATTGGGCACATTCGGCTCAGTCTTAAAAAAAAGACCTGTAAAAGACCCAAGGCATCGAAAATATTAGGGTTCTTCAAGCTGGAATTAAACAAAAAGGTAATTTGTACACTGTGCCAAGCTTTGATAGAATACCACAGCAGCTCTAGCGTGATACACAAGCACCCGAAGAAAAAAACGCATGGTATTCTGGAAGATGACAAACAGAAAAGGCAATTTTTTTTATCTATGCCGTTCTTGTAGCTGCTAAATGAACTTATAGCCATAAAACCGTCTGACTGCTAATTTCCATTTTAAGTGCTTGGGTAAATGTTTAGGCTAGAATCTGGTCTTTAGTGGATGGTAAACTTGAGACGTAACACAGAAAATAAGATTTTATAATTTAAAATAATATGATTAAATGTGTGTTGAACAAAAGTGTTGAATATAACAATCTACTTACTACATACTAAATGTATGTCTAAATTCTTAAACTCAACTTATTTTGGTTTCTACTAACTTTAGAATCCCTCTAATGTTCATTTTGATCATTATGTAATTACTTATGTATAACTTATTGGAATCATTTACATTGTTTTGTGCTGCTATATAATATAATATACAGATTTTTTTTTTTATGAGATCATAAATTTGAATTTGTGACATAAGTGTTATGATTAATCAGAGTAAGCTAATACTATGTATGGATTTTACAAACACATTTTTGAAGACTGTAAAGTATTGCTGACGAAATCCAAGAAAATACATAGATCATTTTTTGTCAGTATTTCACTCCGCTATTTTCTGTTTTCTGATTGTAATTGACGTTTGATTACACAGGTCTACATCAATTTTGCTTACAACATAACGTTATCTTTTGGTATTTTAGTGTGCATTCATTTCCTCCAGTCATGTCCAGTCTATCTTCAAAACACTGCCTACATATAAACTCTCATGGCAATACCATAACGTTTATTTAACGTTTAACATATATAAATCCAGTATAGGAAGACTGCTTATTAAACTGTTTAAAACTGCTGATGTGGACGTTTTATGACTATTTAAGGAAGATAAAAACCGACAGCAGCATTCAGAAGTTGCAGCAAATTTAACTCCGTTAAATCTTTTTTAGTTGAGCATGTCATTCAACACTCAATTAGTGTGAGGATGAACACAAAAATAATGGAAAAATACACTGCTCACAAAAAATAGTGGAGTATTCCATGAATGGCATATCCCCTAACATGTCAGCAGCATATATTATGAACATTTTGAGGTTTAGCTGGGTGACCACAACAAACACTGGGTACCACATAAAGTGTGCAAGGCATGTTGACCAAAGGTCAGTGAAAAAGACTCAGCTTTTTGGATTCCAATTGTGTGGCGAGAGCCTAAAAACTGTGTTTATGACTGCTACTTCTGCATGGTAATTATTACAATCAAAGACAAAATCTGCATGTAAAATTGGGACAATTGGCATATTTTATGGCCCAAAAATTTGGCTTCTAATCAAAGGCACATAATTCCTCAATACAATGAAAACCATATAATAGGATGCTTGGTCTGCTTTTTGTAATGTGATTAAAGACTTTCTTGGCAACTTCAGGGCTGAATTTCTTTAACCATTTAGTCCACAATTTGATTGCTTTTTAAAGACTGGGATTAAACTTGAGTCTCATTTGCGTTTCCTAATGGCATAACAGCCACCTGAACTACTTCCCCTCCAATCTTGAAGCTATGAGTGAAGAACAAGGAGAAAGTCTTCATCATCAATGCGATGGATCATGGTTATTAAGGCAGATGGACGCAAACATGATGCCAGAATACTGCTGGTGTTTACAGCAAAGAGAACATTTTCTCCTTAACAATTAAAATATACATAACTATTTCTTTCTTTGACTGTACTTCTTTAGAACTTATTACTCTTGATATTCAACTGTATAACATTTAATCAAAACATTTGGTAAAAATTGAAATATTGCACGTTTTTTACTTTGTCACCTTTCATTTGGGCAAAATCAGCAAAAATAATTAGGTCAGCAAACATTTTAAAAAATGTAGATCAGTGTTATCAGTTTACATTTTTAGTTCACATTCAGTAAAGAAACTTGGCTGTTTTTTTTCAGTGGTTTGACAAAGGTGCGAAAGAGCAACTTATTGAAGTGTCTAAATGACCCTGTTCTTTTGTGTTTCTGTATGGTTGTGCTTGTCTGTAGACTCTGTGTCTACTGGCTCTGTGTTTGGTCGCAGCACTGCTCTCAACATGCAGACATCACAGCTTAACACCCCCCAGGACACCTCTTGCACCCATATCCTGGTGTTCCCCACTTCTGCCACAGTCCAGGTCATTGACCTGCCTTTCAATCAAATCCATGGTCAGTCTCATGAATTAATGTTCCTATCAACATACTTAAATGTTCCTTTCCTTTGATGTGACTTAAAGTTTAAGTTAATGAATGTTTTTGCTGATTGATCTCTGCTCAGATGCATCAGATGCCATGGGAGGAATGGATGGGATCCTGGACTTGCTGGTGTCCGAGAATGATGTGGACCCTGAACTTATTAATATATTACCCAACTCGCCTACCACCTCTCCAGTACATTCACCTGGCTCGCAATACCACCATGGAGGAGACGGCAGCAAGGTATGTAAATAAAAATGGTTACTGGAAAAAAGCAGAATATGGTTTCATTCTGTAACATGAATAAAACTTCTAACAACTGTAACAGAAAGAGGTGATGATTAATCAAATGAATGTCACTGAATGGTGCTAAAAATAAACTTGTTTTACTGATATAAAGATTCTACAAGTTAAAACCAAAAGATTGGTTTGGGATTTTTTTTCTTTTCTAACAAAACCATGTAATAATAACTGTTGCTGATGCAATAATGTATACTGATTACAGATCGCTTGCCAAAACTCAAAAGTGCAGATGGCTGAAATTTCAGTGCTTCCCAATTGTTTCATAGTGATACTTTAATGTATGAGGGCAGCACAGTGGTTTGGTGGGTGGCACCGCTGCCTCACAGCAAGAAAGTCTCGGGTTCAATCCCAGGGTGGAACGGCCGGAGTCCTTTCTGTGTGGAGTCTGCATGTTCTCCCCGTGTCTGTGTAGGCTTACTCCGGGTACTCCGGTTTCCTCCCACCCACAGTCAAAGACGTGTGCGTTAGGTGAATTGGTTTCTCTGAATTGTCGTTGACATGTGTATGTATTTGCTGGTCTTCAGATTAACTTGTGTATGGATGTAACCTTGTGTATGTCGCTGGATGGCCACTGATGCTGATAAGCCAAAATAAGCCAAATAAACAAAAACATTAATGTATGAAATAAAAAAAATGAACAAACCAGAATTAATTAATTCAATTACTTGGGTACCCCAGGGTCAGAGCGCGGACCGTATGGAGTCTCACGATGAAACACCCAACATCCTGCAGCAGCCAATGGCGCTTGGTTATTTTGTGTCCACAGCCAAAGCAGGTCCTCTGCCCGACTGGTTTTGGTCATCTTGTCCTCAGGCCAAGAACCAGTGTCCCCTCTTCCTTAAGGTAAACATTTTAGTATCAAGATTTTCAGCACTTGAAGTATCTGATCAGAAGTTGAATTTGAGTTTTCAGAGCGAATTGTCAAATGTGTGTCTAATATTTTGTTTCTCCCTCAGGCCTCTTTGCACTTGCATGTCTCCTCAGTACAGTCAGATGAGCTGCTGCACAGTAAACACACTCACCCCCTGGACTCCAACCACACCTCAGATGTGCTCAGGTAAATCATCATATTCACTCAATTGCAACACAAGAATACTCTTTGCTACCTTGGTCCACTTTGCTTTGTTACCACAGTCTGTCTGAAGATTGTTCTAAAAAAAACTAAAACCAAGCCTCTGTATTCAGTGTTTGATTCAGTGTTATTACCCATTTTTAATAATGTGTTTCTGGAAACCTGTTTACGGGCAGCAGCTCTGGTGGACATTCCTGTAGTCAGCATGCCATTCTCGAAACTTATCAAAAGCAATATCTGTGGCATTGTGCTGCGAGATAAAACTGCATGTTTTGGTCCAGCAGGTACTGCACCGATACGGGTTGCCATAAACCACCAGTGGCAACCATAGGCATTATATATATATATATATATATATACACACACACGTATTATGTACACTGCTCACAAGACATAGGGGAAATTTCCTAATTTGTGCAAGCAGTATACAAGTCTTTAGTCTCAGCCCAGCAGTCCAATTTTGATTTTTCACCAGTAGATGTCACAGGGTATATTATTCATGTTTCTTCCCTGATCTGCTTAAATTGCTGGTGGAACCTTGAAATTGCATGCACATTGTGAATTTCAACTTGTACTGTTTGAAAAATGTGTAATGCAAACACACTTTGCATACGTTTGAATAAATGTTGAACTTGTACATATGTTCAAGTAACAACAAGAACTACAAAGGGGATTCCAAAAAAGTTGGGACACTAAACAAATTGTGAATAAAAACTGAATGCAATGATTTGGAGATGGAAAATGTCAATATTTTATTCGTAATAGAACATAGATGACAGATCAAAAGTTTAATCTGAGTAAATGTAACATTTTGCCACAGTGGTAAAAATTACCTTGTCCCAACTTTTTTGGGATTTGTTGATGCCATGAAATTTGGAAACAACATATTTTCCCTTAAAATGATACATTCTCCCAGTTTAAACTTTTAATCTATGATTTGTGTTCTATTGTGAATAAAATATTAGATGTTGGCACCTCCACATTATTGCATTCAGTTTTTATTCACAATTTCTTTAGGAATCACAACTTTTTTAGAATCTGGTTTGTTTTTAAAACCAAGTTTGAGAGCCAAAATTATAGATGCTTTGACACCAGGTGAATTAAAAACAATAAGGTAACCATTGGCTAAGGTTGTGGCTCAGGAGCCTTACCTGTTTGAGTTCCCAGATTATTTCGGACACAGACACTAGAGCTTTATGCTTTGATACTTTGGGTTTTAACTAAACAGATAACATTAGATTCGCTATCGGACTTAGAACAGCTTCGAAAACATGTAAGTTATAGAGAATACAATCGTTCACTGGACTAGTTACCAGGGTAACAAGTGCTAGTGTCATTAGCAAGAGACTAATTGCCACACAGCAGGGCAGTGAGGTGCTGCGTGGCTGATTTGCCTCCCGAAAATTTCCGCTGCTTCGATTTTTTTATTTTTTATTTTTTATTTTTTTTTAAACAATTTTAAAAATCCAGTAACAATGATTTGAATGTTTGCTACCAATCAGTGACAAGTATCCGGAGCTCAGGATATGGTATTTGGTCCAGCCCTAGTGTTTCATAATGTTTCTGCTCTTCTGACTTGTATGTCCCTGGTATCTGTAGCTTTGTCAGTTTATATAATTGTTTAATGTTTGGTTGTCATGTAGGTTTGTACTGGAGCAGTACAATGCTCTTTCATGGCTGACCTGCGACCCTGCGACGCAAGATCGGCGTTCCTGTCTGCCTGTGCACTTTGTAGTGCTCAACCAGATGTACAACTTCATCATGAACATTGTTTGAGAGTGCTGGGTTGCAGTAAATCAGCATCGTCTATGCTGCACTGCCACTGCCAGCCAAAGCACACATCCCAAAGTCAGTCTAGACTCTCGGTAACACGTCAGCATCAAGAAGGGTCCATCTCACACAACTGGAGCAAAAGGGACTACTAAGTGGAAATGCTGTTAATGACCCCAAATGTTCTTCTGTGTAAGATGTTGTCCAATCAAATTGAATGCATATTATCTTATTTATTGTACATTTTTAAATGTAATTTCTTAATCTTTATAT
>JAUZST010009431.1:0-12991 GCA_034779995.1 Parotocinclus haroldoi
ATGTGACCAAAAGTATTAAGACACAAACCAACATGTGACCAAAAGTATTAAGACACAAACCAACATGTGGCCAAAAGCATTAGGACACAAACCCACATGAACCCCACCTTGGTCCCAGTCCCAGTTCCCAGGGCTGTACCTCAGGGTGGTAGGTCTGGACCAGTGTTCCAGGACCAGGACCAGAATTAACCGGGTGTAGATCCAAACAAAAACTAGCAAGCAGGCAAAACCAGGATTTTTGTTTAGCAGTTTAGACGTGAGTGGAGGAAGCCAAAGTCTAACGTAATACCTAAATGTAAATGTAAATGTTTAGCTTAATTACGCTACATTCCGCAGCTCTGTTCCATCTCATTTAGTGACAGACCACAGTTTTCTGACTGTTACATCACAAAGTCCTTGAATCTCAGGGCACCTTGGGGTGTTGAGGGTTGGGGGGGGATCTGTTACAAATTGAAAAAGCCATTAGCGATCCAAAGCTTCGGAATCAAATCGTCTTTGACCTTCAGTTCAGCCCCAAAAAAACCTAAAACAGAGACCATGCTTTGTCCCGTGGGACTGAGACGGAGGTTAATGAATAATGCCATTATAAGTGAAGCGAAGCTGCGCGGCAAAAATGAATAAAGCAACACACAAAGCAAGTACACAACAACCAAAGCCTCGAGGGTGAATCAAAAACTGATGGTGGAGATACTTCATCTGTCCGGACGCTCCCTTTTTTCGGCTTTTCGGAGAGCACTCTTCGTTTTTTTACTGTTCCATCTTAATCAGAACCACAACACGGTTTATGGGACTACTAGTCAAATGTTTTTTTAAATCGGAAAGCAGGCCTATTTAGTCACTGAAAAGTCCCAGGTTTTCCCTCTAACACAGGAAGAAGACTTCGATCTGGTCAGAATAACACTTGAGACACAAACCCACATGAGGACAAAAGTATTAAGACACAAACCCACATGAGGCCAAAAGTATTAAGACACAAACTCACATGAGGCCAAAAGTATTAGGACACAAAGAAACATGTGGCCAAAAGTATTAAGACACAAACCAACATGAGGGCAAAAGTATTAAGACACAAACCCACATGAGGCCAAAAGTATTAAGACACAAACCCACATAAGGACATAAGTATTAAGACACAAACCCACATGAGGACAAAAGTATTAAGACACAAACCAACATGTGACTAAAAGTATTAAGACACAAACCCACATGAGGCCAAAAGTATTAGGACACAAACCCACATGAGGCTAAAAGTATTAGGACACAAACCAACACGAGGCTAAAAGTATTAGGACACAAACCAACATGAGGCTAAAAGTATTAGGACACAAACTCACAAGAGGACAAAAGTATTAGGACACAAACCCACCTGAGGCTAAAATTATTGGCTAATTCGGTTCTTTGCATTAAAAATCAGTTCCATTTTCCTTTAGTCATTTAGCAGACGCCCTTACAGCAGAAACAGTTTTATAATCTAAGCACTTATTGGCTAAGAACCCAACAGTGGTAGTGTAGTAGAGGAGGGATTTGAACCCAGGACCTTCTGACCCACAGTCCTGGACGTTAAGGGCTTAGATACTACAGTCCAGGTGAACTGGTGGGAACGTACTAGTACTGCCTCTGCTACTCCTGTATTATTGTATTATTACTACCAGCAGCATTACACACACAACCCGCACAAGATGTTTCAGATCCACTATTTCATCATCCAGTAATCTGAATAACTCACTATTCAGTCTGAAAAGAAGCCACTTTACGCTTCCGCGGTCTAATCTTTCGCACAGCTGGTTCCCCTCGATCAGAATCCAAGTTCTAACCTCGCTGCAGGTTCCTGCAGTGTTCCTTCACACCGTAGTACACACTTCAGCAGCAAATGTCACATAATAACGGTGATCAGTGCCAAATTACAGCCCGTGTGATATGAGGCTGCATTAGTGGACACTGTGAATCACTGCAGGTTGTCAAGAGCAGGTTCAGCACCGGGCAGGAGGCCTGATAAAATTAGCGAGGCTTCAGCTCGGGTACATTTTTTTTTTCCCCTTCAGTAACAAGCCGGTTACATGGCGAGATTTTAAATCACGGCGGTGGTTAAACCATTTTATCGACTGAGTAGCACTTACGGTCGGCTCAACATTTAATTATAGTACACCATATATTTTAATCTATGGAGGGTTTTTTTTTTTCCCTGACGCTCGGCTGCGGAACAGCGGAGCGGAGTGAGGTGAGGTGGGGTGGGGTGGGGTGGAGGACCCAGGATGTAATGAGTCGCTCTGTCTGACAGTGAAACCCTGGCGCGGACTGCTAATGAGGATCCGCTGGCTCGTGTGAAATGAAAAGAAATGAATGCGCTCCAGACCGGGTCCAAGTCTGGGTCAGCTGGAGTCTAATCACTGATTCCACTTGGTCCATTTCAGTCCTGCCGTTTCCAGGGAGCTTAAATCGGGGGGTGGTGGTGGTGGTGGGGGGCATAAAGAGAGACCGTGACTGCGTCGATCAGATTTTAGGAATCAGTCTGGGGATTCGAAACGAATTAAACACCCGCACCAGAAAAAAAAAAACTATACATCGTAGCAGGAAAGAATGCGACAAAAGCGATGAGGCGCGACCGCCATTTGTTCTGAATTCAGGTCAACTCCAACTGCGCGTCCATAGCGCTTCCATAAAAGCCCAGAGGAGCCCTGAGGCCTTCAGAGAAACCCAGCAGACAGAAGCTCGCCGTGGGTTAAAGAAACATTGGTGCTTACTGTATGTAAAGCGCAAGACGGGAATGGACTCGGGATTAATGGTGGTTAGTGGAGCAATATGGAGATGTACACCCCACCCCCACCCCAATCCAAATGACGGATGGGATTAAGTGCAGGACGATGCGGGTGCAGACGGTAGGACCGCATTTCACCACACGCACCATGCACTCGCAATGACGACGTCACACAGAGGCCAGCTTTTAGGGCAGGTTTAGGGCCACGACCTTTAATCCCAGCTCGTGGACCCAGATGTTTGCACACAGGTTCTTTCCCTGCTCTGTACATATTAGTGCTTTTTCCTGTTTAAACACGCCCACTTTAGCTCAGTGAGGAGCTTGGAGTTGTTTCAGCCGTCTTGGGAGAGGGGAAGACACTCAGATGTGCACAGCGCTGGGGCTCTGAGGTCGGGATTGAGAAACACTGGTGTGTTTGTGCGTTACTGCGTGCGTTATTAGATCTTCTGTGAGAGTCTGTCAGGTTTTTGCTAGGGATAATAATACCGGGAGAACGCAGACAAAACCTGGAATATGCAAAAGAAAAGAGAGGAGTGAAGAGGAACTCGAACACGCCAGAGCAATATAGAGGTAGCCAGATATCAGATAAGCCCAGGCCAAACTGCCAAGAGAACCCTGAAAAACACTGAGAAACCAAAATGAATTACAAGTGTAAAAAAAAAACAAAAAAAAAAACAGAAAAACCCAGTGGGAAGGAAATGAAAAGAAATTCATAAAGCTCCAGAACAAAAAAGGGAAGGAATTCAGATGAGCACAGGAGGACCCATAGGATTCCAGAAGAACCCAGTGGAACCAAGTGAACCCACTCAGAGTACTGATTGACGAGTACAGATATGGAAAGAACATATCAAGTCTTTAGGGTGAGGGCAAAGGAGAGAGAGGAGCACAGAAGAGTCCTAAAGACACATAAAAACAAAAAAAAAAAGGAAGAATCAAGAAATACCCAGCGGAAACCCTGAAGTAACAAACGAAACCAAGAGGAACCAGGATGAACCCTGCACCTGGAGGTCCAAGTTGCCAAGTTGCCACTGCCCTTGCCCTCGAGCAAGAACGCTAAATTTGGACTCCAGTATATCAGTTGTAAGTCTCTTTGGGCAAGGACGCCTGCTAAATGACTAAATGTAAATAGAAGTGGATCCGAGAGCTAAGTGGGAACCAAGATTTAATCAGATGAACACAGGAGAACCCACAAGATTTCAGAAGAACCAAAGAAATCCACAGTAACCCAGATGACCCCAGAATATCCAAGTGAGATCCAGATGAGAAGCACAGCCACGGTAAGAACACGCCAAGTCGTGAGGAACACAGAAGGGCACAGAGGAACAAAAAGTAGAAGTACCAAGAGGAACCCAAAGGAACCTTGAAGATATGCCTTTGGTTCGGGAGAATAAGAAGAAGAACAGAAGAACAGAAATAGAAAGTTCAGTAGCCAAAGGCAGCATAGAATACAGGAATACAAAGGAACCCTACAGAGATATAAAAACAAACAAACAAAAGGAATCAAGGGAACTCAAATTAATCCGAAAGGACCGAAACGGGGAACAGAGACTCCCATGAAATACTAGGAAATAGCAAGAGGAACCCAGAAAAGCCAAGAGGAACTCAAAGGAACACAGGAGAACCCAGGTGTGGAAGAAGGACCTGGCGAGAACATGCCAAATCCTCTTCTATACCTCTGTTCCATTTTTATTTGAAGCAACAGTTATCCGTTATTTCGGAGGTGCCTCTCGAGGTGTTAGGCTTTCAGCAAATGCAATTTGGAAATCTATCTTTTGTGCTGGACGAAAAACATAACGCAGCGGAGAAAAAAAATAGCATCTGTCAACTGCTGGGCAAAAATCGAATAAAAAAAACCTTTCCTGTGCGCCACGACGTTGGAGAGCGTTTTTCTGTGGAAGGTCGTGTTCCCGTCTGCACTGAAGAGTTCATGCGAGCTCTCAAGGTTCAGGCTTTTTTTTTTTTTTTTTTTACTTGCTCAAGCAACTTCTCGACTGTAGCGCTCGGTGTGAACCTTCTCAGTCACCGGCCGGCCCATCTGCAGGGCTGAGGAGAAGCAGAGGAGAGGTGGCGGTGGGGTGGCAGTTTTGTGCACGGGGCATTATGCCCTGTCAAAACACTAATGAATTATTTATCGCCTCATGCCACGGCAAACACCTGTGGGGAGGAGGAGAGAGCTGATGCTTCGCTCGGCTGAGAAATCCACCGGAGCAGGGCACATTAGGTTTGGTTCTCACACACACACACACACACACACACACACACACAGCAGTAAGCTTAAGCTTGGTACAGATCAGCTGGGGGAGGCTGGCTGGCATTAATTAGCATCTGATTAACACGTGTTCCGAGCCATATTGACCCACCTACAGCATGCATGCAGATACAAACATAATCCGGACTAATCTGATTCAGATATCACGCCAGAGCTGGACTCACTCACCTTATCCACCCCTTATCCACATCGTCTCCACGATGTCCTAAGTGTCCCTCGTTCAGGAGAAAACGGTCCTTAAATTAGGTGACCCTAATTTTCATGCTTTCTTCTGTCTCGCACTTCTTCAAGCCCCACCCACTTTAAATAAAGCCTCTCTATTTTGTTAACTCTCTTTGCGCATCGCATTGCCCGTGTGTAGCGCCTCTCGTGTGCCTGTGACTGTGCTACCAGGTACCAGGTGGTCCAGTACCAACTGGACTATGGACTAGAAGGTCCAGGGTTCAAAGGTCGCCTTGAGCAAACCCATAACCGCTTCCATTGTAAGATTGTATCAGTTGTAAGATGCTCCGGATAAGGGCCTAGATTTAGGGTGTTCTGATTTTAGGGTGCGAGAAATATTTCGGTTAGATTTGGCTGTTTGTTAATTTTGGTTCATAAAACAGAAGGTTCTGATTTTCCTTCCAAATATCTAGGGGTAGTAATCATGTTTAGAGGTTTAATGCATGTCTGAAATTGAAATGTCGAACATTGGGTTATCCTGGTCGGGCCACTTGACGACCGCAGTCCCCGCTCCCATCCCGATGAGTATTGAGACTCAGGAGCCCAACCCAAGCAATTCTGAAGGTCCGGCGGACCCTACAAGATTGTACAGGTGTCAGGGATCAAACCGTAACTGGTAACTGACAGACTTCACCTCGCCAGAGGCGGGATATAAACCTAAGCGGCTCAGCAGGCACTGGCACTGTTCTAAAGTCCAGAGGGTTCCCCAGCACCATGCATAGTCCAGCAGGGTAGGTTATGTGGCACCCTTAAAGGTGTAAGGACCCAGCTTCAGTGGGTACGAGTTCCAGAGTTTCACCCCTTCAGTCGCCCTGCTAAGTGTTTCGAGAGGCGATAGAACTGTTAGGTGTTTGTCCCAGATTCATAGCTAATGAAGCGCTATAAAAAGCAGCTGGACTATGAATTGATGAAGCCATTCATCCGTTTACGTTTCAATCCATGGATGGAGCTGCACCCGAAGGATCCCAAGGCTGAGCGTCTAAACCTGCTCTGCCAACGTTATTGTTGAATGAAGTTCAATTTATTTGCAAAGAGCTTAGACCCTGAAGGAGCAGTCAGGGGTGACAGCGGTGAAAAACATCCTGAGACACTCACGGAAGGAACCTTGAGAGGAGCCAGGCTCGAACGGTCAACCTATCCTCCTAGATTAAGTCGAATAGAAAGGAAATCGAACGGGATAAGGCATATAAGAGAATGACGGCGCATGTTTAATGTACCGTGCTGTGCAACATAAAACAGTGTATAGATATCGATGCACACTTTATTAGGGACACCTCCTTGTTTTGTCCATTTTGTAGTACAGATACAGTATACAGTAGAGAGGATGATCCGTATTAAGCATCCAGACCCAGGGGGCACCTTCGCTACAAACCCCTGCCTGTGCCTGGTCCAGGTGCTTAGCAGAAGGAAATTTGTTGTCACAGCACCCATTGAGTGTCCTGCCATCGATAGTTAGCCACCGTCACCTTTTTCTGGACGAAAATCTGAATTGCTACGTCCTGATTTTGGAGAAGGGGGGGGAATCCAGTGATCCACTGACGACTGACGGGCTCGAGTATGGAGGCCTTCGAGGTGAGCGAGCCCAACTGTGACCAACTTCAGTCGCCCCTAGTAGAGATACGATGATACGAGGGACACTAACAGACCAGAGATATGTGCAGGACATCCTGCGTCCAGATGGCATTTTTCAACACACACACACACACACACACACACACGCACACACGCACAGCAAGGGTTTCCCAGGAGCGTCTCCACCAGACTGCAGTATTTTTCGGCCTGTCTGGTTGCCAGATTGGTCGCCAGTCGGGCATGTGCCCAGCAAACTCTAAGTGTGCAGGACCTACAGAACCAGCTGCGACATCTGTGGGCAAAAGCGCCACAGGTCACACCTCGTATTCAGTCCAGGGGAGACCTAACAAGGTAACTAGAGCCTCCTTTCATTTGTATCCAAACAAACGTATCCTTTCACTCTTAATACTGTAATCCCTTACGCATATCAACTTCACATTCACACATATAAAGTTTCATCCGATGCCGAGCAGGGCACTTTCCACAGACCTGCGTGATGTCCATGCGGGCGTCGCAGCTGAGAGGCTGGGCAGACATTAGGCCATTGGAGCCAATGAAGGTGGTCAGAACTCCTCTCTCATTGATCTTCCGGATGGTGGTTCCATCCACAAAATACACAAAGCCCCTCCTATCCACAGCAATACCTGTAAAAAAAAAAAACAAAACAAAAAAAAAAAAGGACAAAGTGCAAAGTCAGACCAACCGCCCGGGCTCTGTTACTGCCGCGTTTAACAACTCTGTCGCACCATAAAAATGTAAATACATTCCTGGCCGAACTCTAACAGACTGAGAACGCAAAGGAAATGACATAAAAAAAAAAGACGAGATTGCTTAGCCTTGCGTAAAGTAACAAACAGAAGGTGTTGGTGCATTGCAGCACATTTCTTCCACTGTAGTGCACATGGTGTAGGACACATGATGAATCATCCTGAATGTACAAGCCTCGCTCCTGACTTCTGTACTCCTAAATGGACCGTTCACTCAATCACGATGAGTCACCGCGGCAGTGCACATGACGATGCTCATCATCATCGAGCCCCGGGGAGGGATGGAGGGGAGGGGGGGGGGGACGACAACCAAAAACTTTCACTCAGGGGAAAAAAGCACAAGTAATCCAAATAATGACGTGAGAACAAAGAAAGAGGGAAGAGGACAAAGGCTTAAAACAAGGCGCGGCATATCGTGTGATACGGCGGGAAGGTCACAGTGAACGGTCGCTGCATAATAAAACTAAATATGTTTATATACTGTGTAAACTCCAGCCGTATTCCGTTCGTATTGATTCTTATTATTTCAGCATAATATAAAGATGCAAAGGATTATCTGAATACTCTGACATGGCATGCATTACGGTGCTGTAGTACTCAAGTCCGATCTCGGTCAAGTATAAAAAAAAACTATAAACTCCATTCAAACTCAATAAAAAAATCAGTCCTTTCTTTTCAGGCCTGAATAAATCTGCACTCTGATTGGCTAACAGGGAAAAACAAGCAGTCCTTTCTTTAGAGCTTTACAAGGCTCTTTTAGTTCCAAACAGTGAACCCGTTTCATTTGGAATAGTCTGACGTTAAAATCGCATTGTTATCCGCTCGCTTTTTTTTTTGTGTGAAATTAGAAATGATTCTGAAATCTGCCATTATTATGCTTTTACATGTACTCCTAAAAAAAAAAGGCTGGAATCGACGTTGGTTCAATTCAGGTGACTTTATTTGGGGATTCTGATTTATGGGGGAAAATGTGCGGCAAGTCTCGAAAAAGAATAAGTGTATATTAACCGAGACTGATGAACTGAGTAACGCTGAGTAATATTTCCAATCAGAGACTGTTCCAATGCGAGAAAATCAGGTTGGCCAATCAGAGCTCGGTTGCCGGGCAGAACGGCTCATCGAAAGCTTATGGAACAAGCAGGCTGCATCTAAAAAGATTTCTATTGAAGCAAATCGTTGGCGTTATGAAGCTGAAAGGCTGGAGAATGATGGTGATAAAGCTCCCTGTGACTGGACCGAACCTGTTTTCTCATGTTTTTGTTGCTGACGTGAAAATTTTTTTAATTTTTTTTATTCATATAACAGTCCCCAGGCGTGCTTCATTTCGAACTTGGGCTTAGAAATGTAATATTTGTTAAGTTGCATTTGGTAAAGTAGGGTTCTGTTGTAAAAGCGCTACAGGTATGTAAACAGAATTAACTTTAACAATTCATCAAAGCAGCTCAGCAGTTCTGATCGGGGACTAAAACACCTCAAAGATTACAACAGGAGTTCAGATAGCAGGGCTCCTTTTCAACAGCCAGCGATCTCACAGTACAGTTTTACAAAGAGGCGTAGACAAGGCCCCAAATGAGCAGCCTATAGGTGGGAGCGGGACCCGAAGGGGAAAGCTCCCGGAGCTCGGTGACACCCGAGAGCAAGATTAGGTTCTGCTTTTGAGATAGCATTCTTAAAAGAGTCAGTACAGACCCGGGCAGTCTGCTGGTGAGCAAAAGGCCAGCGGCTGGATTCCCCGTTTGCTTCTCTGGCATTGCATTTATCACGATGTTTTATGTAAGTCAGAGCCTCTTGACTTTGCTCGCGGTGAAAGCGTCCTCTCTCTTCCCGGCTTATGAATTCAGCCAGCGACAAAACGGGGTCGGGACGTTACTCCAGCATGCCATAGGTGAACGTGGCCTTGGCTGTCTCCCAGTCCCTTCATCATCCTCCTGACACTGATATATTACGGGCCGGAGCCCATCCCGTCCTCCCGCCCCTCTCAAAAAGCCTCAGCAAGCTTCTACATCAATTGCACTTACAGAGCGGCTCTTACCATGAGGCCTTGAGGTGGAGATTGCACAACGCTTTTCTGCACTCTGATATGCTTAGCATGGCCTCCAGAGAACATTACTCAGATCAGAGAGAGAGAGAGAGAGAGAGAGAGGAACTCGTACAGGAAGCCTGGTAATAGCCCGGGGTCCTGAGCTCTGACGGGCCCCCAAAGTCTGATCTCTTACAGGAAGTAAATAGAAATGTCAATTTAGAAATGAGTTATGTGAGAACGTAGTGAGAAGCTAATACTGAAACTCTGACCATTCGCGACAAGCAGATCAAGCCACACAACTCCACATGGCAAAGTTTTGACCACCAACGCTCCAATGAGCACACGACAAAAAAACTCAACACAGCCTGTGGAGGAAACTGAATGATAAAGCATTTTTACGCGTTTTTAATGCCTAAACATGGACGGTTTGACATGTCCAAGGGTTTGGACACCTTTTTAAGAACATAACCGACCCTTTATTGGCTTATTATTGGCTCCTTACAAAGCACATCAATGTGTAAAATGGCATTTGGTCCCCTGCTGAAGCTGCGTCTCATCTACAGTACTGTGCAAAAGTCTTAGGCCACCGTCAGATTTGTTGTTATAGCAACGGTATATTTGGTATGACCGTATTTAACGTAACATTTCGCCAAGATTTGTCACTCTGTAATGCTCTTTTCCACAAATCTTCACTGAAATCATTCTGAGCTTTATTAGCTCTTTTGCACAGTGCTGAAGGCCCGAAAGCAACAACTAAAACATCTAAAACGGCAACAAAAATACTCGAAATAAAGGGAATAATCCAACAGGCTGCGTTTGAGATCTCCCAAACTCAGCCCAGTGTTAGTTTCAACGCGCAAAGCGCTTAAAAGAAAGCACTTTCGGATTCACGACAAGCCCGCTGCGACTCCTCAGCTTCAGTTTGCTTTTTGGTTAGCTGCTTTCACATTCTCACATTCTGCTTTTTTCACGCTGCGAGTGTCCACAGCTCTCCACTTTTCTGCTTGCCTCTGCTTCTAGTCTTTTTTCAAAGAGTTCTCACACAACCGCATGCAGAAAACCCTCACCTCAGACCACCGACCAGCCCTCTACAAAGGTCCACCGATTCTGCCAGAGCGGCCACGCTTAAACAGCTTACGCTGCAGCTGATAGTACTCTGTGCTCAGACTGTGCCTCTGCCAATGATCCAGCGCAGTGGCCTCACAAAAATGCACATTAACTGCCCTCTAATCGCACTGACGCTCAAACCTTTACGCCAATATGGCGGATGTCCGATTATTTAGGTTTGTTTGAATTAGTACAGAGAGTGTATTTGAGTGTAGGTAACTCTAAAGGCCTTCACGTGGGTTTCTATGCTTAGGGAAGCAGAGTATTTAATCTTTCATGCTTTAGGAGATACCCTTGTGGTACAGCAGTTAATATGTAATTACAATCTCCTTAAAATGCAAATGGAGTCAGATACTAACCAGTAAAAACCACCCACGTTAAGCAAGTCTGCCGTCGATGCTTCCACGGCCCATTCGGAAACCATTCTCACCGTAGAGACTTTTAAAGCTGAAGACTTTGGCTTTAGACTTTTATGAGGAGACTTTCTTAGATATAAAATTCCCTCTTACATCCCGTTTTGTAGCCAGAAGCTAATACACTTTACACACCTCCTCTTTATAAGCTCCGATTTCGCATTTCATACTGCTTTCCTTTCTCCCTGCTCAGGAAGAGGGCAGATAAATAAGCATGGAACACGCTGCCGCTTTGTCAGTTCTCTATTTATAGTTTATACATCATGTAAACAGATATATTACCTTCTTTTTATACAGTATGAGACTCGGATCAGAAAAAAAAAGGAAGGCTGGAAAACTCTAGTCAACATCTAGTCACTTAATTAGCCAAGCCATCCATCCACCCATGCTCCATCCGGCAATCCATCGTGGGGCGCACACACACACACACACACACAGTAAGTGCCACTTTAGAGACACCAATGCATGTCTTTGGACTGTGGGAGGAAACCGGAGTACCCGGAGTAAACCCATTCAGACACGGGGAGGACCCATGCAGACCCCACACAGCACACAGAAAGGACCCAGGCTGCTCCACCCTGGGATCGAACCCGGGACCTTCTTGCCGTGAGGTAGCGGTGCCGCCCCGCCGAGCCCCCCGTGCCGCTCGACCGGGAACTTATAAAGAAAAAAAAAAGTTCAGATGGGAAACGTGATTAACGAGTCTTTAATAAAAAAAAGAAATGGTCGAAATGTTTACCCCTCCGGTAAAGGTGTCGTCTTAAAGGGGCAGTTTATGGTGCTCTAAAATCTCGGTGTACTTTTCTGCATTAATGCTGCATCGCATAAGGGTAAATGACCTTTACCAAGGGTCCGGACCCCGACCCCGTACCGTGACAGAGCCTGGATTTTGAACTTGTTCCTCATAACCATCTGCCTTCTCCTTTTTCCTGCGTCCATTCCTTCCAAAGACCTGTGATCCTGATTGGTCTGAGCACAATCCCTGTTTCCATGGGCCCTAGATGCCTCCGAGCCCAGAGGAGTGGGCGGAGCTTGTGGGCGTGGTTATAACACGAGGCTTGTTTTCGGTACAGTAAAGTTGTAAGCGGTATTTATGAATGTAACTCTGTACTGTAGAGCTTGATAAAGGTTGGGATAAAGTAATCCCTTACCCACCTGCTCCTATCAGATACTGATCAATGACCGTCCTGAGGGAGCGCCAAGAGATCACCCCTCTTCAATTTAGGATTTTTAGGACTGAAATTCCTCCCGATTATGAATCGTTTAATGAGATTACGCTCAATATGGTTTTACTCCGGGTACTCCGGTTTCTTCCCACAGTCCAAAGGCATGCGTGTTAGGTTAATTGGTGTCTCTAAAGCTACCCTTAGTGTTTAACTGTGTGTGTGTGTGTGTGTGCCTTACCATGGACTGGTGCCCCGTCTAGGGTTGTTCCTGCCCTGACCCGTGACCCTGTGTGGATTAAGCGGAAGATAATTGATGGATGGAATCCTGATTGGTCTGAGCACGATCATCATTTCCATGGTGATGGTCCGTCCTAGGCGCCTCCGAGCCCAGCCAGAGGAGTGGGTGGGGCTTGTGGGCGTGGCTATAACACAAGGCTTGTTTTTGGTACAGTAAAGTTGTAAGCGGTATTTATGAATGTAACTCTGTATTATAGAGCTTGATAAAGCTTGGATAAAGTAATCCCTTACCCATGTGCTCCTATCAGATTCTTACTTTTTACGCCGTTTAGCCGACGCCCTTATCCAGAGCGACTTACAATTCGACCAATACAGCCTTACAATCCAAGCCATTGTGGGTTAAGGGGCCTTGCTCAGGGACCCGACTGTGGCAGAGGTGGGATTTGAACCCTGGACCTTC
>JAUZST010009432.1:0-12990 GCA_034779995.1 Parotocinclus haroldoi
GTGTGTGTGTGTGTGTGTGTGTGTGTGTGTGTGTGTGTGTGTGTGTGTGTGTGTGTGTGTGTGTGTGTGTGTGAATGGGAGAGAGACTGAGATACACATACAAGTCAAAGGAAGTGTCTCTCTGTGTCTTCCAATTAAATTACTTTTATGTGTGTATGTGTTTACTCATTCTAGTTTCCTGCTGTGGGCTTCTTGATGGTAATCCAAC
This sequence comes from Parotocinclus haroldoi, assembly GCA_034779995.1. Lineage (NCBI taxonomy): Eukaryota > Metazoa > Chordata > Actinopteri > Siluriformes > Loricariidae > Parotocinclus > Parotocinclus haroldoi. The sequence goes on from JAUZST010009432.1 coordinate 209, forward strand.
CAAGAGGTTATTTTTGCACCTCTAACAGTCCCAAAGTCTTTCTTTAAATGAAAAATAGTGACTGTGACATAGAGCCACATTCCTAAGTCAACATCAGTGCCTTCATTCTCACTCAGTGAGTGAATCAATTTTCTAATCTGTGCCTCACTGAACTAGATTGTATAACAAAACCAGTAAAAGGGATAAGGGATATTTATATTTAAATCAGATTTATATATTTATTATATTAGTCTGCTCTAGACATCAGAGCAGATACGGTTGCCCCAAATGTAGGCAAGCAACCAAAGGAAATTGTTGACATCAGGATTTCAGGTGTTCTTAAACAAATTAATGTTTAAGACTCTCAAACCACCTTGACTGGCTCCCTATAAGACATTCTGAAGCTCAGTAGATTTGCATAAATTTGCTCTGCTGGCAGCAAACACAAGCAGAAAAATCAATAGCCCTATGAGTCTCTTGAGTCCTTACTTAACGCCCAGCAACACGGGTAGAGAATGCTGCCCTGTCCCAGAAACCTATCAGATTGGTGTAATCTTCAAGTCTGCCCAGTGACAGCTCTCCATTCCCTTTCCCCCTTTCTCTCCTCCCAGCTTGTGGCCTTGCTGGAGCTCTGTTAGCATTGTTAATGGCTATTGTTGCTGAATGCAGGGCTTTGCTCGAGCCTGTTCACGTTGGGCCCCTCGGCCCAGCAGATGGATGGGCATGACCTCACTATCAGCTGCACCCAGACATTAGTGCTGGGAGTGGCGGAACAAAATAGGAGCAATGGCTCCTCAGTGGGGAGAGTGGCCCAGAGACAGGTCTCCGTAATGAAGCCTGGGCTTTTGTGAAGAGGCGTGGAAAGGAGTGGGGTAAGAAATGGAAGGTGAGGGGTCTGGACCATGCCGCTTTTTGAGCTGTGAGAGAAGGAAGGCGGGGGAGATATGGTCCTCCTGACACCTCCTGCTTAGTGATGAATGGCAACCATGGCTAGAAGTGAAACCCACTGGTGTTATTTTGGCAGAGGGGCAGAGAAGGATTCTGCCTAGATACTAGGAGGGACATCCTTGAGTGAGCCAGCACCTCAGCAGACAATGCCTTACTTGTCATAATTCAGAACAAACTCTCTCTCTCTGTTGTTTTTAGAAGATACACTCTGATTGTGCTTGGAAGTTTTGTTAACCATATTAAAATATCTGCTTAAACATGACTCCTAATCTAATTTTCACACATCCTTAAAGTAGACAAACAGAGTTCAGTTAAACAAATTACCCAAAAATATTAAACAATGCTCATTGATTTACTGAGACATCTGTGAGAGACAAAGTATGGTTTGAGAACTGCTAAGATTAGTCATTAATTGTAAAGTGAAATTAGTGTTCTCATTCAGTGGGATAACAACCAAGTCAGGTTCACCCTGCTGTATTTAAAGACCAAGGATCTTCATCATACATAGATGTGTACCATGGCATGAAAAAGTCATTGGTGCATATCAAACTAGAAAGTTTTTCAAACCATCTCTGAAGAGTTTGGACTTTACCAATCCACAGACAGATCATGTTCAAAGACAAAAGCATCCCAAGACAAAAGCATGCCGGTGTGTGGAGTTTGGAGAAACAAAGTAACAAAGTAAACCTAAGCAACTAAATCTGCAATGTCGATGAGTCCATCACCAGAACATCTGTCAAGAGAATGTAGATCATACATCAAGGCAGTGGACCTAAACACAGATATTTGACCAATTTATGGTCAAAGACAACTAAAACTTGATTTTGGAAAGTCAAGTCATATAAGTCCTATAAGGCTGTTCTGGACAAAACTGAAACAAGCAGTGTGAGCAAACTTACCAACATCCTCTACAGGGGAATGAGATAAAAAAAAAGATAATATGCAGGAGATATCAACAGTTACCAAAAATGTTTATTTGCAATAATGGCTGCACAAAGGGGTCACATAAAGGTTCACACACTTGCTATTTGTAGATAGATAATATAGGATTATTATTTTGCTAATTGTAATATGATAACAGAGAGTTCTAAGGGATTTACAAATGTTCAAGTACCACTGAATTCAATGTTTTAATGAGCATCTAGCAACTTTATTGATCTTGTGGCTGTAGCTAAACTAATGCTACATTAGTTGGCACTAACTGAACTTCTTGATGTCTCAAAGACTATGTGGTCATTATAAGGCCAAAGTTGAAACACCTGTTTATGCCCCTACTGAGTATCATAAATCAATTTACTATTAGAAAAAAAATAGTATATACATGAGTATACAAATATAATTTGTGTGTATCCATTTTAAATACTGGCACAGCAAAAATCAATTTTTTTTTTCATTCTCTCTGAATGAGTGATGAAAGTTCCCTGATCAACGGTTGCTGTTAAGTGAGGAGAGATTCAGAAAGAGTAAAAGAGAATAACAGAGGGCAATGCCTAAGGGTTTGGCCCCTGTCCTGCTTCCCCAGCCCTGCTGGATCTCCACCATCTGCCCCAGCTGCTGCTCCCCTTTAAGTGCCACTCTGATTGACAATGAACCCAAAGCTCTGTGATAATTGTGGTTGCTTGGTGACTTGGGCAGGTAATGCCTCCCTTTCAGGATTTATCAAGCTCCATCTGTTCCTCTTGGTATCTGACAGAGTTAAATCCCTCCAGCCCTCCGCCTCTCTCCGTACCCCATGTGCTTCTTTTCTCTGGGACACGGCAGGCCTCTGCTAGTCAAGCAAATACTGGGCTTTTGTACTGGGATGCTTATTAGAAAGCTGCACTGCAACCTCCAGAGACAACAGTCTCCACAGAAAAGCAGACTTCGAAGGCTAGGCTTGTTTGTCCAATCATTAACTAGAGATAAAAGACTCCTTGTGGCGTCCACCCCTCCTTCCTTGGCCAAGCTTTAGGCTTAAACCCATATAAAGTGTTGTGTGTCGTGTGTCAAGAACAATTGCATTGGGATCTCTCATTCACTTAATTTTTCCTTCTTTCTCTTCCTCTATTACCTATCTCACATGGGGACCTATTCAGAACAGTGGGACATCAGCAGCTGCCAAATCACCTGGAGCAGGTGCACGTTCAGTTTTCTGCTTATCTGAGACCAGTTGCAAGGGTTCTTTTACACAGTGATTAGGGGTAGGATTTGGCAGGATGTTATTGCCTCTAAATCAGTTATAAAATGGGAAGCAAGCCACCCAATGGAGTAGAGATTGCACTGGAGCAGCTGCAATACACAGATTTTGTTACTCAAATGAATCAAGCCCTCAAATAACTTTGCAAATGCTTTGTTTTGTTCAAACAGTTATTTCTTTTTGCTGTCAAAGTCGATTCCAGGTTATGTCAGAGACGAGTAACATCTCACACTCATTAGAAAAGGCATTCATAATGTATGATGTTTAAAAATTGATTCATAGGTCCATAAATGTGTCAATTCAGATCGGACATTTATCTCGTGTGGATGGTGCAGTCAAACATATAATAGAGAGCAGACGTTAAATATAAGTGAAATGTAAGAACATGTGCTCATTCTACCTGACCTGATTCAGTAAGACAGACTTTCTGATATCTCTGGGTACTTTAGGTTTGTTGTTATCACAGTCATTTAACAAAAATATTCCAACTAATATATAAACAGCTAAGGCTACAGCCAGTGGGCCGCTGCCATGGTTACCTCTGCCAAGCCCATCCCTCCTCCAGATTCATGTCAGATTTTGGCAGACAACCACAAAATATGTCAGTTTACTTTGCAGAAACGGGCTGATATTAGCCATGCACTTGCTAATTGCGGGCAGCATATCACAATCACCATCTGTTCAGAACAGAGATCATATTTTGTGAAAATGGTCAAAAGGGATAAACAGTATATACAGTACATGCAGTATCTTTGGTACACGTATAATCGTGTATGAGTTTGAAATAAAATAATACATTGCATTGCTTATTTTACTAATTATGTTATGTATAATTATGTTCTTAATGGCACATGCATAAATGTGAGGCGAGGAAAACTAAAAACAAAATTACCATAAAACATTTATTGAATCCATTTAGGTGTCTTTTTCTGGCATTCATCAGAATAACTAACAGGTTGGCAGTGTCATTTGGCAAGGTTTTCATCCAGAGCATAAAATTCAACTAACCATTTAGGACCAAAATGTAATGTAATAAAAATGATTACATTATGTATATTACATTTCAAAATGTACATTATTGGAAATTACTTTCTGCAGCCAGCTTATTAAAATGTTATCTACCATATGAGGCTGAACAATTGGGGTTTGGTAAAAGCAATTGTAAATGGATAATTTGCTTTATGACACAAACTGTAAAGCCAATGTTGGGTGGTTGATCCATATTATATCTAGTTTGTGAATATGTTTGAAAATTTTGTTTAGTTAAGGAGAATATAAATCCTCATATTAATAAATGTTGCTGGCTGTTTAACTGTCTGTTAAAAAATATATGCAGCAATGTTTTACAAGAATCCTCAAGCATAGACACTATTATTGTACAAGGACATTAGTCCTCACTCAAGATTATTTGCTTTTGTCTCAGCCTTGATAATCTTTCTTTTCTTTAGCACAAGTGAGTTTTTCTTTCATTGATGTATTTACTTCTTTTTTTTTTAACATATTCCTCATCCATTCCATAAGTGCTACAATACAGCTGTAATAAGGTGAATGGAAACTAGGGCATTTGCTTGGTAAATCAAAAGCACAGACTGACCTAAAACCACTGGCTAGTGGTATGATAAACGTCTTAAAATAATCGCACATCTCATGTAAATATTGGTGTTACTGTGGCATTTACGCCCCATAAGGTGTAATGGGTTTTGTACTTTGTACAAATGTGTTCAAAGGTACTTTTAAGGGATATACAGTACTAGTGTTTATGTATGTTTCTGTTTAATGGCTTATGCTCATTCCACAAAAAGTATTCTTGCAGGTAACGCAGTTGTTTTGGATTAAGGATTGTTTTTTTTTCTTTTCACATGAAACTGTATACTATATACAGTGTCAAAACAGTGTACAATGTAGTACAAGAATATGCGAGAGCATGCAGACTCCAGAGATTAGCAATATTTCCTCACTATCTGAAAGCAATTTTAATGTAGTTTACAATTACATAAAATGGCATAATTTGAAGAAAACTGAAACTGACGAGGAGCAAAATTTCTACTTAAAATGAAATGTTATTAAAACAAATGAAAGCAAAATAAACATTTGACTTTCTGATGTTGCAGCAGGCGGCATGATGACACTAATGGTTGTCTTATGACTGGTTTGATTCCCTATCCAGACTGTTTGGAGTTTGCCTGCTCTCCCTGTTTCAAAATAGGTTTTCTATGGGTACTGCACTTTCCTTTCACATTCCAATCATTTGCATTAGGTCAGTTGGTTTCTGTAAAGTGAATTGGCACCCTCTATAGGGTTGCTTCTAGACTTGTGCCCTGTGCTACCAGTTATATTTTTTACACAACCCTGAATTGGATTAAATATGAAAACAAATAAATGAATGAATGAATGATAGCAGCATTGGAGTAAATACTCACAACAACATTTTTGTATAAATGTACAACTTTTTTATAACTAATTTGATCATGCTGATTTGCTGTTTTAGCGAGTTAATTTTAACTATCGGCATCAAATTAAAATAATAAATTCTTATACGCTTTTTAATGACAATCACTATCAATGTAGGAATTGCATAGTCTGTACTTTCTGGGTTTGTTTTTAATTCCGGGCTTGTCCTCTTCCAGGACATTTCAATCTCAAGTGCTGGTGTGAATATGAGGGTCCTATATCAGCAGATTCAACCAACCACGGTTAGAAAATATAACTGAACAACAAATCTTTTAATTTTTCTTCCAGACTAGTGTAGTTATGGCAGATAATGTTAAGCTGAACCAAAAATATTGTGTGTTTTTATTATTGTTGTTTTGCCATAATGTGTCAGAATTTGGAGAACCATTTACTTTAATAAAAACATTAATTGCATTCAGTTAATGACAAATCTCCATCGCTGACCAGGCCATTTAAAAGTGGCTATGTTATCACAAGAGGATCAGTGTTCTATTTCAACATCTGATTCATAGGTTGTGACATCTTCATCTACCTCATCATCGGGTTCATCAGACTGCAGTTCTTTTGAATATTATGAAATCATGCTGGGATAACAGGGATTGTTACATTTTGTATAAACGTGTGGCAAGTATACCAGGTCAGGTGTGCACTTCCATTACAGTAAAAGTAGGGATGTAATAATAACATCTGAAACACTTCAATGAAATAGCTATGCTGATTGTTTGATTTGTGATGGAAAACATTTTATTAAATAAAAAAATAGAAAATTTCAAATTAGAAAGAAAGTATGAGCATTTTCAGTGGTGATAAAAAGATTTGTCCCACCATAGTACGGTATAATGGTATATTATTACATTAAAAAGTGGTACAAATAACAAAGGGATACTAATAGCAGTTAAAAAGACAAACTCACGATTGAATACTATGCATGCTTTATAATTTATTCTACTCATTTATTCATGCATATGAATTAAAGAGTGTTAAACAGTTTACAAGTGAATTAATATATTATTATTTTACACTTATACCATTATTATATTATACATTAATTATTAATCAAAATACCATTATACTAAAAATCAGAGCAGTGGTTTAATTTTTATAATAAATACATGCTCATTTTACAAAATAATAATTAAAGTCAGTGTTGGATGTATATTAATGTTTGTTTATTATGTGTAATTTATTCTTGCAGAAAATGATTTCATGTAATTTAATAAAGGTAATACAAAATGTAATACAAAAGAAAATGTGTTTATTTCTTTGGTAAACCATGAAAGGAATCCTCCATGAGCCCTGCAGAAGATCTCCTGCAGAAGTGTATGAGGTATTTAAAGTGGTGTATAGTGTGGCCTTAGAGCTGGCTTGCAGGACAGTCCATCATTGCTTAAATAAGGCAACCTGTCGAAGGCCTAACCCTAATAGAGCCCAGCAGGATGGCAATGGTTAGTCTCCATGCTTCCGTCCCCTGGCCTCAGGGCTGCAGACATTCAAGCTTACCACCACAGACATCATTTGTATCTGTCAGCAGCCTTGCGTACCAGGGAGGCATGGAACAGGATTAACCAAGTTACACGCACATCTAGTCCAAGTTTCAGCAGGCTAATGGAGGCCTGGATCCCAACCTCTGACTGCTGCAGGGAATGTCAGTGGAATCTGATTTAGGGGGTGTAGGGGGGATTTCAAGAACATTTCCTAGTGCAACTGGTAGATACCATGGAAAATATATGGAAGGCTCCACTTGAATGCTGTTAAAATAACAAACAATGCTGCATTTTTAAGCCCCCAAACGATTTATATTTAGGATTTATTTTAAAAACCTGGTATTTATTGTGTTTTTGACACTCTTGTTTAGAAAATTGAACATATTTTCATTTGATTCTCAAATGCTTCTTGACTAGGTGCTACTCTACTGAAACCATTAAAGGAACAGAAATGATATACCTATTTTTCAGGAAGCAAAGTCACACTGCAGCCACTCACATCCACAGGCTCAAAGAAGAAGCCATAACGTGCTCTTTTGTTGAGCCTGAGGATCAAGTGCAACGAAGATCAAATCATGCAATAAATGTCAACCTTCCAAGAGAGATTACTGGATTATTTTAAGACCACCTTGAGTCTCACACAGCAGTTCAGTTTGCTGGATGCAACCGTTATGATCTCCAGATAAGCTCCACTGCGGGACTGAGTTTATGCGTTCCTCTGCTTTTGTATCTCATCAGGGTGAAATAATTTTTGGAGGTGAATGATATTGACCCCAGTGAGATTGGCTATTTTGAGATCAGTTGTGTGTCACGTTGCTCAGGTGAAAAAAAGAGCGCTCTTTGAATCAGTAGCAACAGCTATGTTGTATTAGTTAAAAGTGATATTGGAAATTTCTTCACTTGTGATAAAGAAAAAATAAGTGCCCTAAGTGCAGTCAAATGGAAAATTGTCCAGAAAGACTTACAGTAACGGCTTAACTTTATAAGATTACATGCATAATCATTTTCTAATAATGTTAGCAAAAAAGTTTACTAAATTCCTGTAATAAAGGAAGTATTTATTATTAATAATTGATTATATTCATTAATTAGTAAAGCACTTATTTATTGCATACATTTCCCTTTCTATAGAGTCTTAGCAATGGAACAAGTTTTCAATGAACCAAGTAGGTTATATACAGTATGTACATATGTAACTTCCAACTCATTTTGAGCGAGTGTGCATGATGGAGCTTAGTGCATTATTGTTTACAGATCGGTTTAGTCTTTCCTAATCCATTCCTCACATTTTGTCTTTAGCCATCATTGTATTGATGGTACAAATAGCTTATATCAATCACAACAGAAAAGGTAGTAGAAAAACAGAGGGAAATGCCAGCCACAACATATTTTTAAATGGTACTGTGATATACATGGTTACATATACCAAAAAAACATATAATAAAGCTATTTTAAGCATTACTTAGAATTATTTAGAATAGCATTACTGTATTTGTATGTTTGAATAACAACACTGAATACAAGTGCTGCGAAGACTCCTGGGTTTAATACGCATATGTGTATTCATAGTCCATGACCCTTTCTCACTGATTTATTTTGACGTCCTCGCTTTGTGAAAGACCCATTTCAGTCTTATTACCTGGCCAGTTCTTTGTGACTGCCTAGGTCTTAATGTTGAGGATTAAATGTATATATTTTTTCCAACTACTCAGATTTAAGTGAATACATTATGCTTAAATTTGCACCTACCTTGGGGTTAAAATGCTTAAAATGACCATTTATGCATAGCCTACGAGAAAAGAGACCTTCTGCTGCTAATTTGCTCAGGATTGAACAGACCCACATCTTGCAAGCTCATTTTCCTTCAACAAATGGATTCAGACAGCCAAATTCATCAAGTGCTCATCTGGACTGTTTACAGTCTTTAATTGTTTGACAGTTGCTGTTTAGGTTGTGTCACTTTCAATTGCACTGACCATGGCATTAAAGTAAGCCAGTGGACTGCATTCAGTATCAAAGATGCCTCTCTCTCACCTCCTAGTCTGCCACTTTGTGTTTTCATGTTGTACCCTGCAGGCTACCCTGCATATTCACCTGTATGTCTGTCTATTAGTCACACAGATAAATCAACATGTACAACATATTAACATATAGCAGTTGTACTATCTGTATTAATGTATAGTATACTAGCACAAGTACAATGTGTACTAATAATAACCTCTTTTTTTCTGCTTTATAAAGACTTCAGTTAATAAGATGAAACAAGAAGTAACAAGGCATAGGTAAACGTGATTGATAAATCATGCACATCCTTGACTGACAAAGTGTCTAGAATCATAGCAACAGTGTAATGGCGAACAAATAAAGTGGTACATGTACCCTGGAGACCAACCTAGTCTGCAGGTGATAACTGCTCAACCTTCTGTGTCTCTGGCAAAGGCAAAGACCCCAGAGAGCGAGACAGTCTATGCAAAGATCAAAGACAAAGCAATCAATAAGGTATATAACATAACAAATAATGCCGTGGGTAGCTCATTAATCCTAACTTAGACTTATTATGCTGAGTGCAGGTTTGTCCTGCCAGGTCACTTTGTTGTGTTTATTGAAATTCAGCACAGTGAAGCCAGACTGCTAGCAGAAATCCCAGACTTTAGACGTCAGGATAAAGAGAGCTCAAAAGAAAAGTAAATGGGTTTCATACAGTGTATTAATTTCATTACAAAAACAGAACTGCAGTATTTTAATCATCTTTTTACTTATTAAATTATAGTTATGGTGAACTAATTATAGCCTTGGTGGACAGAGGCCTAATAAGGTAGTCCACCACTCTGACTCATGTTAAAGACTTGCTGGTGCTTTCTGGTCAGGTCGGTAATCACTAACTCTGTCGAAGTGAAAGAAGGATAAGAGCCAGTGTCCTTGTAGTGTTTGATGGCATTGGCTATTGCACTTGAAAACTGTCATTTGTTATTTTCCTGTATAACCTGTATAACTGAACATAATTTAAAAGTAATTATGCACTGTTTATGCTCTCTGCTTAGATTTTTTCCCCATATTGATTATTAAAGCACTTAAAACACAAGATTTATTCCAAATAGGTCACTTGGTATCCACAAAATAAACCTCAGTTATCTCAGGTTATCTCAGGTATTAAGATCGAAGGTTGAAATATTATTATTAAGATTTTGAGGATATTTAATTTCTGGTATTGCGTCTGCAATCAATTTGCAATTTTATTGTTTGAAACATTTTTTAAGCAGAAATATACATTTTGCATTGAAATTTGTCTTCTTATATGTATCTAGGTTTAGTATACTTTTAAAATAAAAATGTCTGTTAAAAAAGACCTACATAGATTATAAAGAAGATATGTTAAAAACATATGATTGTCTGTAGGTGCAGTCAAAAGCGCAGAAAAAAAAAATCACGACTTCATACATGGTATTTAGTGTAATTGTGGTCTTAGTTTGGATTCAGTAGTTAGAGTTTGATAGTATGAAGATGCTATCACAGGCTCAGGGGCCACTGGCCTGGTTTTAGACTGTAGGCACAAATGATGACTTACTCCCTTTATGCCCTTGAAGGTAAAGTATTTGCTTAACACATCTATCGCCATCAGTCCTACATCATTTTTATTAAATGCTCTAAAAGTGTGCTCAGTGACACTGCATTTGGAAGCTGAAATGACTTGAAGCCATGCAGCAAAGTGACCTATACTTGTCCCTCTAATTTATGACCTGGACACACAAAAAGGCAAGGTCCAGCACCTTACGCATAATAACCCCAGGCTAGTTGAACTCTGTTTTCAGGGTACTGAAGCTTTATGCCAGAGAGGTGACCAAAACTCATTATGAAGGGCTGTAGTTTACAAAGAGTAATGCTGCAATTTACATAAATAGTGCGTATTTTGCTCCATCCATTAATCTTGTTGACATGCCAACCAGGTAATTTATGTGTATGTGACTTGTGTAATGGTGGATTAATTAAAAGGCTGTGTTATTAGCATATGGAAGATGTGTCACTGACACTGGGATACTGTCTTTCACTGAAAATCGTAATCAGAATGTTTCATTGGGATCATTTTAAGGAAATATTATGGGGAAATATTTATCATACAAATGTAGTTTTCTGATTTGCTATAAATACATCATGTTTAAACGTTAATATTTACCTAAATACACTGCTCACAAAAATTAAGGGATATTTTGTTATGGTATATTTCATTTTGAAATATCTCCTAATTTTTGTGAGCAGTGTACTTTGTGTATAATATTAAGTCCTGTATTATTAAAATATTAGCATATAATATAATTTATTATAATATTACGTATCAAACTGTTGCAAATATTTAGGCAGTTAACAAAAATCAAATAAATATGAAATATGAAGTGCAGTTAGCTGTGTACCTAATCCAAAGAGATTTTATAAATTAAGACATTGTGTTCTTTTATCTGTGTATATTATAAATTTCATGAATAAAGTGCAAGTCTCACTGGTGCTGATTTATCAAATTTTTGGAGGACAGTCTTTCCAAAAGGATTCAGTCCTCAATCAGGTTCTCTGATTTACTGATTGGCAGTTAGATTTTTAATTATGATTAATTATTAATTCATTATGGGTGATGTAGCCAACAACAGGGTGACCTAATAGCTTAGGGTGATGTTTGTCTAGCCTATCTAGACAGGGGCTATGCCCCCTCAGATCATCACTGACCCACCACCATAAGGGTTATGCTGAATGATGTTGCAGGTGGTTCGCCATGTCATCTCCAGACACTGTCACGGCTATCACATGCACTCTGGTGAAACCTGCTGTGAAAAGCACAGGGCACCAGTGGTGAATGGTGATCTATAACAAATGCCAACTGAGCTCTACGGTGTCAAACACATTCAAACCAGTGGTTATTTTGTAGGGCTCTGGCTGTGTTCATCCCGCTTCTTCTGCACAGAGGAACAGATACCAGTTCAATTGAGGGGTTAAGAACCTTTCTATGGCCTTGTCCAGCTCTCCTACAGTAACTGCCTAACCGTTACCTCAGTAGTTCAGTTTTTGGGGTTCAAATTTACTGTCAGCTCAAAATACAATTTTCACATAATTGTAACAGCCCCAGAAGATCACATAACATCCTCCAACTTAAACCACACCTTGCATGCAGTCTTCATTGGAGGCTTCCTGATGTCCTCAGTGAACATGGCAGCTAGAAACAAGATTTATCTGACCAGATAACACTTTCCAGTCATGAACGGTTTATTTTTGTGTCTATGTGCTCACTATAACCATATAACTAGCAGAATAGCAGAAGTAAACAAAAGCCTTTTGCGTGCTAGTCTCTGCAGAGTGCTGTTTCAGAATCTGGATGCGAAGGACCTGCATTGACTTCTAGAAACAGTTCCTTCTTGGAAGCAAAGCAATTTTTATTCAGAAGTTCAGAAACATGCTGGTTGTCCCTGTCCATCAGTTTCATATTTTGGTCACAATGATGATAATGATGCTATAGAGCTACATATTGATATAAATTCACTGCAAATGCAGCTACATTTATTTTATATGTATTATATACATATATGTATATGCATGTACACGTTCTACTTGACATATTTATTTTAAAGTGCAAAACATTGTATCGATCTAAATCAACAGATGCAATGGAAAATGACATCAGTTGAAGTGCAATATTCATGAATAAGCACACACACACACACACACACACACACACACACACAGAGCAAATATATATCTAGCCT
>JAUZST010009433.1:0-12990 GCA_034779995.1 Parotocinclus haroldoi
AGTCCCTGTAGAAATAATAATCTTAAACTTAAGCTAGGATTACTTAACATTAGATCGCTGACAAACAAGGCAGTGATCATAAATGAACTAATCACTGATAAACGCTTACACACACTCTGTGTGTCTTACTGAAACTTGGATTAGACCAAATGAATATTTAGCATTAAATGAAGCCTGGGTATTCTGGGCACAGTTATGTTCAACACCCTCGTCCTAATGGTCGTGGAGAAGGTGTAGCAACAATTTTTGACAAAGAGCTAGGTGCTAGTGCTAAATTCATTTGAAATACTGATTCTGAATGTGACTGATCCATCATCTATCTCCCTCCTGAGTATCACTCAGAATGTGCTGGGACAGACAAACTGCTGTAATCATACTTTAGATCTAATATTAACGTTTGGTATCGATAACATAAATTTTTTGCCACAAAGTGAGCTAATTTCTGATCACCATCTCTTAGTTGTTGAGCTAAATATATCAGAAAATATTCATTTACTCCCTCTTATTATTCCACTAAGCGCACTATTACTTCAGATACTCCCGCTGCATTTATTAATAACCTTCCAGACCTAACTTTTAATACACTTACACAGCCCAATCATCTTGAGGCTGCAACCACCCAATTAGAATGTTTATTTCATTCAACCCTGGATATACTTGCTCCTGCTAGAGTCAAGCATATTCGGGGAAAAAAGCTAGCACCTTGGTACAATGACCAAACCCATAAGTAGCAAAATACACTGAAGGTAAACAAAGTAACAAAGTAAACTGAAGGTATTTAAGATCACATTAAAACAGGCCCTCACCAAAGCTAAAACTGTGTATTTATCCTCAATCATAGAGAAAAATAAGAATAATCCTAGATTTTTATTTAATACAGTTTTTAGATTAGCTAAAAACATCACAGAACTCCACTCTGAAGTTCAGCATGAAATCAGGACTAGAATCTTTTAAGCTGATCACTAACAATGAACTGTCCTCACTGGTCAGCTCGTCTAAGTCATCAACATGTTTATTAAATCCAATTTCTACATATTTAATCAAAGAATGAATACCTAGTATTATAGAACCATTACTTGTCATCATAAACACATCCATTACCTGTGGTTATGTGCCAAAATCCTTTAAATGCGCCCCTGATTAAAAAAGCCAACCTTGACCCTTGTGGTCTAATTATAGACCAATCTCAAATCTACCTTTCCTCTCCAAAATGTTAGAAAAAGCTGTTTATCAGCAGCTCTGTAGTTACCTCCAAAATAACAGTATTTATGAAATATTTTACTCAGGATTCAGGCCTCATCATAGTACTGAAACAGCATTAATTAGTGTACTTAATGATCTATTAATATCATCAGATAACGGACGTGTTTCTTTTCTTGTTCTATTAGATTTAAGTGCAGCATTTGACACTATAGATCATGAGAACTTACTAAATAGGCTAGAAAACACTGTAGGTATTAAGGGACTGGCACTTTCTTGGTTTAAATCCTATCTGGCCAACCAGTACCAGTTTTCTTTTGTAATAAATCAACGCTCTAAGCTCTCAAAAGTAAAGTACCATGTCCCTCAGGGGTTTGTGCTTGGCCCACTGTTACTCTCCCTGTACATGCTACCTTTAGGCTCAATTATTCGTAAGCATAAACTAAAAAATAAAAAATTTGATCATATCAGTCCTGTTCTGTCATCTCTACACTGGTTACCAGTTAAATTTCACATTGATTATAAAATACTTCTTGTAACGTATAAAGCTCTACATGGTCTGGCCCCACATTATCTGAGTAAACTTAAAATCTTAGATGTTTAAAATCTTTAAATCTTAGATGAAACCTAGATGTTCCTCCAGCTCAGCATCACCTATACTGGTCCTCATCAACAGAACCCCGTCCCACCAGAGTGCAGGAACTCCCTCCATAGTTTGGACATTAGGAGATGATGTGCTTCTAAGGACCTCCCACTGAGGACTCATTTTATAATCTATTTTGCTTTATAATTTAGTTTATTTATTTTATTACTAATTAAAATTGTATTATTGATTTAAATTGTTACCTACCTAATTTTGCTATAATTTAATATATTGTTAAGTATTTATTTAATTAACATCTATGCCACCCATGGAGAACGGGTTCCCTGTTGAGTCTTGGTCCTCCCAAGGTTTTTTCCTACTACTTTCAGATTTGAATTGAATTGACTTTCCCTGAAACTGAAACCTGAAAGAAGGAGCTGGAAACATTTCTCAAATATTTTGGTCCATATTGACATGATAGCATCACACAGTTCCTGCAGATGTCTTGACTCTGGAATGAAATCTGGTGACTATGTAGGCCATTTGTGTACTCAATTGCATGTCCAAGAAACCAGTCTGAGATGATTAGAGTTATGTGACATGGTTTCACATAGGATAGGAACAGTGGACAAAGAAATGGTCAGTGATTCTAAACATTTCTTCAGAATTGTGATAAAATTATTGAAAGACAAAGTATTGAATTATCACAAAACCTTGACATGATTCCATTCAAATATTTGTGGACTGAAATAAGAAAGCAATTCTAAGCATGAAGGAACCCAAACCTCCAAAGGTACATCAGAGCATGAATTGTTTGATTCAATTTCAGCACTGACATTATAGGAATAAAAGCTTAAACACGTATGCTTCTTAACTATTAAATTTAATTTGCCTCTTAATTAAATATTTTACACTACCTGGATAAAAGTGCATGGACACGCTTTCTATTTCTTTCTTTACTGCAGGTTCATTATTAAACGTAAGGGAATCTCTGTAGAATATAATGTATTTTTTATGTAAATTATGTGTATATTTTAATGACACACTTAGCATTAGTACTACTGATTACAAATCAAAGTGGGATTCCAGTGCTATTCAGTGCCTAGGTTGGTGATTAATTAGATGTGTATTGTCCAGTATAAACAGATGGGAAAGTATGTACCAAGACACAATTAACAAACATTTTACAGCATAATCGTATCACAGATTTTAACCAAGTTGTTCCCATCCAAACCTAAACAATGAAATAAGATTATTGAAAACTCTTCAATGATTATACAAAAAGCATTATTACATACATTAAGATTAAATAATTAGTTTTTGTCTAGAAGGCCCAAGGGTTCATTTCTTAGCATGATTTGTGTAGATTTGCTCTCAGGTCACTCCAATCTACTCTCTTTTATACTCATACACAAGCTTGTGACGAGGTTCATTACCAATGGCTCCCAGGAATGACCTCATTTCAGCTCCTTCACACTTTGAGGACGCCACTTTGTTCAATTGCCCTACATGAGAACTTTCAGTAATGGGGCCAGTTGATTATATTACTTTGGTTATTGTACTTAATGCCCAAAACAGAAGATAAATTTAAAAATCTAGGCCAAGTAATCGTGCTCAGATTTTTTTCCTACCTTATCTTTATCTGTTTCTTCTCTTATGCCCTTTTTATACTCTCTGTGGTATCAAAGTAAATCACTTCATTTGACCACTGACACACTTCTCTTACTGTCTCTCTTTCTGAGCTGGGGGTTGGGGAACCTCTGTGTGAGCAATTGTTTTCTAACCCCGTTATTTTCAGTAGGCACAGCTGCAACTCGGTGTGCAAGCAAGAGCGAGAGAGTGAGAGAGAGAATAACCTGAGGGTCACGTTCACTGGCCTTAAATTACATTTCTCAACAGGACGGAAGCAGAAGTTGTACTGAATGACTGTTTCACTTCAGATTTGTGCTGGGTGCTGATGTGGCTCAGAGCTTCATGCTGCCAGTGTGTGTTAGCAGCATTGTGAGTGGCTGCACAGAGCTTCAGGCCACTGGTAAATCACATCCACACACAACATCACTCATAGCTGTTTTCACACAAGCCATTTGTTTAGGTCACTATAGTTTCATGGATACTCAAGTTATTCTATGTCTTAATGAGACTGAAACCTTTCCTGTTGTAGGTAATGGTAACACTCCATAATGTATTTCATGTACATGTATATAATGCATTTTATATATGGACAAACCTTGGTTACAGTTTAATGTGTGAATTTCCCATACATGAAATGCATCTCAAACAATAATTGAAAGTTGTTGACAGCTAAAAACTCTCTGAAGTTGTGGACAACTGAAAAATCCATACAAACATATGGAGAACATGCAAACTCCAGTACAGCCAGGGAATCAAACCAGATTTCTGGAACACGGCCATCACTTACCACTGTAACACTATGAGATCCTGTATCAACAATCAATTAAATAAACTTTTTTAATGATGAAATAATTTTTTACCAGTAGGCTCTAACCCCTTCTTGTATACACAGACTGACCTGATGTGAACTTGTTTTGAACCTGACTTTAAACCCGTTTTTAGATTCTCCACTTCTTTTCTCTTCTGTCTTTGAACCATTCTCCCAAAGGTTCAATCTGGCTTTTATTGGAGAAACTTAATGCTTATGGCTGAAATGTTACTTTAAAAAATAATAAAATAAATAAATACAAGACTTCTCTGCCATTACTCTTTGCTTTTCCTGAGCGGCAGTCTGGTTAGTGCAGGAGAACTCAAACACAGTGCTATTTACCTAAGCAGGGTGAGAAGTCTCCCCATTAGCTGCAGCCATGCGTGTGCCATCCTCTGATTTTAGGATCACTGACCACAAACACTGACTTCTCATGCAACACGAGTCAGTGGGTTGGCTTAATTGATTTTCCTTGGCAGAGTATCACACTCCTGCTCGACCCATATCAACTTTGCCTTTGCTTACGAGCTGCTAGTGTAGAGGGAAATCACACGTTAGTATGTTTTTTAGGTTTAGAGTAGGTTAACTACACATGTCAGAGATTTCGCTTGACCAACAGTATGGCCAACATTTAGCCAACATCAGTATGGTAATGCCTCTTTCACTTTCTTTCTCTGGCTTTCTTTGTATTTGATGAGGATAGCTTATAGCTTAAAGTAATTCCAGATAAGAAAGCATGCTATGAAGAGGAGAGTACCTTAGCTAAACTGGCAGAAAGACCACAGGCTGGAAGGCCAATCTGCACTTATTGGCTAATAAGTAATTAATATGAAGAGGCTGCATAATGGAGGCCTAGGTCCTCAAAACAGGTCAAGACATTTCATATTGAACTTGTCACACTGATTGTCCAGTAACACTTCAGACTTCTGCAGATGGTACTGCACTAGAATGATCAGGCTGTGATTCCATTGTGTGGGACGGCATTCATCTACCACAGATATTCCTGTTGCATTCTTGTGTCTGTAGATATCAACTTCCTATTGGTCAATTTTGGTCTTGGGTTAAGTCTGCTTCTGTTTGCCTGTTTAATGACTGACTCCTCATCAGTGGTATACCAGTGTACTCTATTCATCTATGTCTGTGTTTCAGCTCAGTTGGGGCTTCAAACGTATTTTCAGTGTTCCTTTGGGTCCAGGGGACTTGGTATGTAGTAGTGCAAGCAGGCAACTGCATGACAGTTACATTTATTGAAAAAATTATACTGTTGTTCTTTTTTCAATTAGTTTGCAAGAAGACAAATGAGTTGGTGCAGTTGCAGTGAACTGAACGTAAGGTGACTGCACTAACCACTGCAACACAGTGTCAAAATAGAAATGTATCATACAACATTCAAAACAGGATTTGTAGACAATAATCACCATCAAAAACTTTCTTATTAATTTGGTATCCTATTCCTAGGATGTTGTATTAGTGTATTAGGCCATTTCAAGCTTTTTTAATTTTAAGAGTACCAGAATATAATAATGGATAGATAAAAACATCCTACATTTCTATTAAAAGCATGAATACCCCAGGCCTTTTGAAGATCAATATAGTAGTCTCTCTGACAAGCTTCTGAAGAAGCATGTCTTAGACTTCCATGTGTTGATCTACTCTGTACTACAAAGCCCACAAAACGAACCTTAAGATCTCCGCACATAACTGATAACTGAACATAACTGATAACTGAAGTTCTGAAACCTACAGGTCACCTTGGTTGGTAATTCTAAACAATAGCTTATATTATAATCAATATAAGCATTTTTCAAACCAGTGAGAGCAATGGTATTGATATGGCTCTACAGTTACACCAGACTACAAATAAAAACTCAAATTTAACCCTACATTAATCAATCTTTTTTAGTTTATTTTATTTTTTTTTAAACTTCCCACAATGATAGAGAGACAAACTCTGTGTGTTATGTGTGGGCCGAATGTCCCAGCAAGGAAAGAACAATAGTATTTTTTATTTTGTGATTATATAATGCTGATCACAAGAAAAGTTTTTTTTAATTTATTTAACAAAAACTGCAACTTTGTTAAAATAAGTTTATTAGTTAGCCAAATAAGCTAAATAATTTTAGGTTTCTAAGGCTATGGATAATGTTTAATCAACTGGCTATTGAATACACTTTATGATTGAAGATATAAAGTTTATGATTAAGATAAATGTTTCATACTGGAGCTGTTGTATTACTAGTCTGTGAACAAATAAAAGGTGTAATCCTATCATGATCTGAACAAGCACTCTGGATTTAGAGTCAGACAAACTCATGCTCTTGCTACATTCTTACCCCAAAAGCACTTGGATTGATTTCTTAAATATACTAACTTCAAAGCGAACTGACAGAAGAGAAATAATTTAGGAGAATCCTACTGCGCCATGGCTCTTCATTTCACTCTTCTATCAATGAAATGCTTTGCATGGATTATAGCCACATCTGAGACTAAGATAGCAGCAAAACTGGTACTTTTCTACAAAGTTCAGCACAGGGTTCCGCTTGTCTCTTTTCACCTACCATTACTCCATGCTGCTGCATCCCATTGCCTTTTGGAAAAAAACAAAATCTGCTGAATCTCGTTAAATCCAGCCCTTACTTTGAGGTTGCATAAGTATATTTTGTTTTTTATCACATGCAAGTGACTGGATTGGAACTGGCAGAGCCCAATGACCTGCATGGCTTGATGTGGTGAGGTGGATCTCACTGCTGGGCTAAAGTTACAGCTCATACAGCCCTAAACCCCTGCAGCATGTGTGCTTTGCCACATGTGTTAAAGTTAGCCATGGATTTGTGTGGGCTTACAGTAAGAAGGTGTCGAAAAGCAATGAATGTGGTTGATTAAATGAGTGTTTGCAGCAAGGAAAGTTAAGTATTTCCTACTGCACAAAAATATGCAAACACATTTAAACTGTCAGCTGTTTAATGTTTTGAGTTAAAACATTTAACAGTGTTATTAAATGACAAAGCTCTTTAAATAAGTGACAACAGTTGAGTTTTTAAAATGCAATGTAAATTCACAAAAAGCACAACAACAGAAGCACAAAAGCAAATCTGAAATATTACATTTACATTTAGGCATTTTACATTACACATACACTTTTATATAGAACGTCTTACAAAACTTGCAAATTCTTGGAGGTGCTATGATGCTATGATGCAAGTGCTGATCTGCATGTATTCATTACAAGTCAGACCAGAAAATAATGTTGCTCAGAGACTAAAGAGCAAGTTCTCAGAATGATACACTACAGTACTAAAGATACATATACTAGCATATACTAAAATATTGAGGGGTTGACAAAATCACTAGAGCATGAAAATAAAAGTGAAAAGAATAAAATACACATTATTCTAGATATTGTTTGAAGAAGTCTTTAGATTTCTGCAGAAGGAATAGAGGCACTGGACCATTCTGACTGGTATCACCAATAAGAAGCCAGGACACTGACACAAAATCTTGACCTGCAGGCATTGTTTGATCACAAAGAGCAAGGCTCTTGGCAGCCTGACTTTCAAGACCTGAATTTCAGTGCAGATGTGTTGTTATTTTATTGTGCATTCATCATTTATTCACTTTCTTCCCCGTTTAATCCTAATCAGAGTCGCAGGAAATACTACTAATACTTAAAATTAATTTTAAAAGATCTAAAAATCACTTTCAATAACTTTAGTTTCTAGTAGTAAAGTACAAGCTTTTGACAAGGTATTATTTTGTCCCATTCTTCCTGCAAATCCTATCATGTCTAACAGCATTGGTTCATCGTTGTCACATTTATTATTATTATTATTTTTTTTTTTTCAAAATTATCCACACATTCTGTACTGGTTACAGGTCAGGACCAGAGGCAGTCCAGTCTTTTGTAATGTGTGCAGTATGTGATTTTGTCTTGATGAAAAATGAATGTCCCTGGATAAGATGACATCTTGGAGGCAGCATATGTTTCTCTAATTTCTTGGTTTACTTTTCTGCATGAATGCTTTCTGCCATCACAAGAGTGTAAATGACAGTTCCATACCATGACAGACCCTGCCTTTTTGACTTGGACTCTTGACCCTTTATTTTAATTTTCTTCTAAAAAAAGACCTGGAAAACTAATTCATTTGAGCACAATATATGTTTCCAGTAAAGTTGACCAGAACTGCAAGACTAACGTTGAAATGAAGCTGACTAGACAAAATATGAAATTTCTCAGGTTTCTCCTGTCTGCCATGTAAAAAGTAGGAAAGGAAATGTAAGAAACAATATGTATTATATGCCATACTGTTTCCATACTGTCCCAACTTTTTGTGATTAGGGGATGTAGTGAATGTATTTGTAAAGTATTTGTAAAGGGTAACTATAATTAAAAGTCTAATAAGCAGTCCAAAAAGTTATGTAAGTACATTTTACAATCCACCGCTTTTTGGTATTACTTAATCTCTTTCTGATGTCTTTTGGCAAAATTATTTCAATTTTCAGTGCATACCATACACTTCATATGGTTCATATGCTACAGATGTGACTGAAATAACTTGTATTACCTGGAGCATTTCTTTAAACAAAATAATACAGAGATGGAGAAAGTTTTGCAGGAAACAGTTTCAATCAATCATCAATCAATCAAATTTTATTTATACAGCGCTTTTTACAATATAGCATTGTCTCAAAGCAGCTTTACAACAGTATATTATCTAAGAAAAGCCAATCCCAGTCTGAGCAAGCCTATGGCGACAGTGGCAAGGAAAAACTCTCTTATTTAGGAGGAAGAAACCTTAAGAGGACCAAGACTCAGAAAAGGGACCCATCCTCCATGGGCGGCATGGATGCTAACTATAATAATTATATAATGGTACTTAATAAAAATGTAAAATGAGTCAGAGGTAGATCCAGAGGTAGATAATGTGGGCCCCCTGATCTGTATGACGCAGGGACCCAGTCCAGATTCCAGAAAGCATTATGACCCTGATCCGGGGTCTCCTGGTGCTTGGACCAGGATTTGTACTCGGGTGATAAGAGACCCAATGATGACTCGACCTAATGTACCAATCTGGCCTGAGTGATGCATGCCCTTTCTGTGGATCCTTTCCTGGTTAAAGCTGGCACCATGAGGTCCAGTTGGCTCCAGATGGAACTTCTGAAAAATCCAATGTTTATTGTTCCCAGCATAAGCCCAGGTTTGTGTGCCGTTACCTTCCATCAGATAAATAATTTATTAGAGGTGCTAATGGGTCCTCCTGAGGGAGGGACTGCGTGTGTGTTTATGCTGATATCAGATCAGGGTGCCCCTATGGTACAGATGGTAAATAAAATCTCAGATTTGACACCAACCTTGCTTACAGAGCTGCTCTCTTCCATTATACTAAAGCCAGCACACAGGACCTCGCCTCGGTTATAGTCCTCCATGGGGGGAAATGCTGGCAGGGTGACAGAGCGCAGAGCGATCCAGTAGGGGTCACTGTGAGGGACCAAAATCAAACCCTGACCCTGCATTACATTCTTATAAAACACAAACCTAATTCCACGAGTCTCACCCAGAGTCACAAGGGCGCCTCCTGGAGGCCAGCAGGATAAAGTCCTGCACTTTGCCTCCTTTGCTGATAGAGGGCGTGACCACGCGGTAAATGGTGTCGTCTTTATCGGCCTGGTTTATCAGCTCACACTGTCTGCAACGACAGGACAAGAAAAACTGATTCTAAATCTGGAAAACACCGACCCTGAGGGTCTCAGGAACCCACCCAAAGTAAACCTGGAGGTGAGATGGTAAATACACACAACGACCCAGGCTTACACAGTTTAGGGTAACTGAAACTGATAGCAAGTAATCCTAAACCAGACCTGAACTTATACAGGCCCAGGAACCAAACCCACACAGAGTCTGACCTGAAATTATACAGGCCCTGGAACCAAACCCACACAGAGTCTGAATTTATATAGGCCCAGGAACCAAACCCACACAGAGTCTAACTGCATTTATACAGGCCCAGGAACCAAACCCACACAGAGTCTGAATTTATATAGGCCCAGGAACCAAACGCACACAGAGTCTGACCTGAAATTATACAGGCCCTGGAACCAAACCCACACAGAGTCTGACCTGAAATTATACAGGCCCAGGAACCAAACCCACACAGAGTCTAACTGCATTTATACAGGCCCAGGAACCAAACCCAACATGATATTTAGAGGTTCTGTGAGACGATTCCATAATAAAATCTGTATTAAACATTAATTCAGTATTATTATTATTATAGTACTGAAATGATTAAACATAAAAATAATAATCATCATCATTACTCTTGTTATCGTTATAAGCTACCTGTAAAGTGGGTCCCAGTCGAGTCGACAGCGCAGGTCCGAGAGCAGCAGGAAGACCCTCTCAGCAGGGACTGTTACCTGAGTCTCCACCTTAAAGCATAGCATGCTGTTTTCCTCCAGAGTGAAGAGACTGACCTGAGAACAGCACAGACAGCCCAGCCATATAACCTCTGCTCCAACATCTCACTTTATTCTGGGATTATGATACAGATGGTCTTTCATAACCATGGGTCCAGGACATCCCACACTATAAAGTTTACAAATGTATAGGATACTGTAAATCAGCTCCAGAATTCATATAATAATTAAAGGGATCCAAAGGTCTGACCCTGTCATGGTAAGGGAATAATAATCAGAACAAAGTCTGTACCTAAAAAGAAACAAGGTAAATAGCGGTCATAAGGTCTGAGGGTCCAGGGAACGGTGGGATGCTACGACATGATACTTCATAGAGTGCAGTGTTTGCTGAATCCATGGATATTTTTTACATTATTCAATACATTATTTCATTTATCTGTTATTGTTCACTTAGTTTTACTTTTAATACAAACATATAGTTAGGTCAACATGACATCTGGGCCACCCAAGCAGGTCGGGTCCCTTTTTGAGTCTTGGTCCTCCCAAGGTTTCTTCGTTATAACATTTAGAGAGTTTTTCCTTACCACTGTCGCCCTATACTTGCTCTATTTGGGACTGGCCTTTTAAAATAACAAAATGTTATAAAGCTGGTTGGAGACAATACTCCATTATAAATAGAGATATAGAAATAAATCTGACTTGACTGTGGTCTGTGGACCTGAAGATCAAATCCCACCCCAGCCAAGCTACTGATGTTGGGTCCATGAGTAAATGCTTGGACTGTAAGACTGGACCTGTAGGGCAATCATTATCATTACATGCTGACTAGATGAAAACATTTTAGTAGAAGGAAATTCATTACATAAATAAAGCTCCAGACCTTGTTTTTCTCCGAGGCGAGGACCCAGTCAGTCCGAGCAGCCAGCATCTTCAGGGCTGAGACGTTGTTGTAGCTGAGATACATCTGAAGATCATAAAACCACAACATATCCAGTGTGTCTTCTCTATCTATCCACTAGAGGGCGTATGTCTAATGTATCATTATGAATGGAGACGAACGGTTCTGTTCCCGGTCCTGGTTCGAGATAAGGTCATGATTTACCCTGAATGTATTCAACAGTTCTGCATTAAGCTAAATGGACACACACACACACACACACACACCTGGTTACTGGGTTCCCATGGTACAGACAGAGGAACCTCGCTCTGCTTACAGGAGATGATGTACTTCCTGTAACACAACAAACAGGAGAGACAGGCTGAGGGTACGACCCTACAAAGGTCTGAGGGGGTAAGGCCTGTGTCTCATTCCTATAATTAAAACCAGAGACATTATGAAACATTCTACCAAAGACTGAACCAATGTTCTTCTCTCAATATGGGAGGCCATAAGTGTCAGAACCCATATTATGGGGTGGAGCGTATGGTAAGTACCGGTCTAAGCGGATTTTCTTCCTGGCGATGGCTTCCTGAAAGCGTCTCCTTCCGTTCTGTGGACCAGTGCATGCTGGGTAAATACAAAGTCTTTCGTAAAACAAAAATCGTGAAATGAAGCAAACTCTCACCACGGGCTCAGGTCGTATCCGCGGTAACGTACGGGGCTTTCTGTCCTGGTCCAGGACTTCAAAGGTCATGAAGGCAGAGTTGATATGGCGTAAGGGTTCTCCACCCTGATAGGCTTCTGCACAAACACCTACCTCCATACTGACACACACACACACATACACCGGGACACAGAAAGGTATGGAGAAAGAGTCACACACAAAAAACACACACAGAGACATGGAGCCACAGAGATACACACAGAGACGCACACAACAACACACACCGGGGGACACAGAAAGGTACAGAGACACGGAGACACACACAAGGACAAAGAGACACCAAGACACGCACAAAAACACACAGAAACACACACAAAAACACACAGGGAAATGGAGACACAAAGACACACAAAAAACATACGAAGACATGGACAGAAACACACAAAAGACACACAGAGACACATGGACACAGAGTCAGAAGATATGTAAAACCATAAAACAGATAAAATGATTAAACTGTTAAAGCTTTAATGAGGCACATTTCTCTTTGTTTGTTTGTTTATTCCGTACTCTTCTTGTTTTGTAGTAAATATAAATCTTCTTTTTAATCAGTTGATTAAAAGCATTTCATCTGTGTGTGTGTGTGTGTGTGTGTGTATTTGTGTGTGTGTGTGTGTGTGTGTGTGTATATGTGTATGTTTGTGTGTATGTGTGTGTGTGTGTGTGTGTGTTTGTGTGTGTCTGTATGTGTGTGTGTGTGTGTGTGTGTGTGTGTGTGTGTGTGTGTGTGTGTGTGTGTGTGTGTGTGT
>JAUZST010009434.1:0-12990 GCA_034779995.1 Parotocinclus haroldoi
ATTATAGCACGTCCCGTCTTGTAACATAGGGTATGTTCGATTAATCGGACCAGCCGGTTATTAGGACCAAAACGATCTCGTCCCGATGTGCTCCCATTAACCGGAATTGACTGTATATCATTTAAAACATAAATAAATGATGTCCCTGGTCTCTAATTACTACAACATAAAATGATTGAAATAAATTTCTGTATTGTCGTGTCATTCCACATCACATATATGACTTTTATATAAGAACTGATAATATTTTCCTTTAAAAACAGGTTTTAGTCCTGTTACAGTAATTTATTCACACTTCTGGAAAATCTGCAAAATATCACAAATCACATGATCAATAGGAAGCTGTATTATTTTGATCTTCTGAACTTCTCTATTATTTTTTACTTTATATTTGATGATATTGTAACTATAACTGAGAAGATCGAGCTCAACTTACTATCTTGTTACCTATATTATTTATAAATTGTTTATTGTAAAAAATAATCATTATTCCCCCATGTAGTAATGCTATTGTCATGTGGATGCCATGTCGTCCCATTGTACGTATTTGTATTAAGTCTTTGTTGAAACAGTAACAGGAAGAACCATGTAAAAATAAAATAAAGTTACCAGAGATTGAGTTACTGGAACAAATACAGAACCGGAAACTTTACCTCACAAAACTTGCGTTATCCACCAAGTGGTCAGTTTATTAGAGAAGCCCATTCACATTTAGCAGATACCTTTATCCAGAGCAAATTACAATCTTACAATTTAAGCAATGGTGGGTTAAGGGCCTGCTTAAGGACCCAACTGTGGCAACTTGGCAGAGGTGGGATTTGAACGTACGACCATTTACATTTACGGTTTACAGAATTTAGGAGACGCCCTTATCGTGAACAAATTACAATTAATACGGTCTTACAATCCAAGCAAATTGAGGGTTAAGGGCCTTGCTCAGGGACCCAACTGTGGCACAAGTGTCTGGCACAATGACACACCCTTCCTGACAGGTGGCAACAGTTCAGACTGATGGGGAATTAGCGTGGGCAATGTTTTCTTGCCACACCCTGGGACCCAGATGCATTTTTGGAGAGTAGACGATGCTTGCCCAATCATTGTGGCCAACCAAGTTCATGCCTTAATGGCTGCTTTTTACCCTATGGTAAAAGGAGAATTTCAGCAGGACAATGCTTCATGACACAAAGACTCTTTTCTATTATGTCTGTATTGAATGATTTACTCTCACACACACACACACACACACACACACACACACACACACACACACACACACACCTCGCTTTACGATGGATGAGTTGGACCTTCATAAATCGGTGGCACCTGTAATAGGAGCATTTGTAGTAGGGGTGGGGGGAAAATTCGATTTTTAGATGCATCGCGATTTGGCCGTTAATGATTCTGAATCGATTAACAAATGTCAATAATCGAGCCCACTTGCATCTGAACACGTAGACCAGCTTTTGTTCTTACACAAGAACTTAAACATTAGCATCACTAACTGAGCTCATTTGCACCGTCCCTCATAATAATTAATACTTAAATAATTTAGCATTTTGACTCTTCTTTCTGCAGATATTTTTTTACTCTGTAAAGTAAGCAAAGGAAAGTAAAATTGTATTTATTTGTTTGATCCTCAGGATTTTGATTCTATGCTATTTTTTTATTATATAAAAGGGCACATATTTATTTGATTATTTATTTATATGGTTTTTGAAATATGCCTAACTGCTTCCATTTGTTTTGTTAATAAAAACATTGGAATTAAATTAATCCTGGATTTGTTTCAAGTAGTCACGTGGTACAGAAAAAAATTCTGTAGTAAAAAAAAAAAAAAAAAAACGAATCAAGATGCACCGATAATCGTTGCCCTTGCCTTAAGGTGCTTTAAGATTCCCACCCCTAATTTGTAGCAACTTCAAAAAAGGAAAGTTGTAGGATGAAATCTTGGGTGTGGGAAACGTCTTTCTTTCACACTGCCTTTGAACAGACCAGCAGGGGTATGTGCTTCCTGAACCCTCTGAACCATCTTCTTCATCTGCATCCGAAAAGATCTCAGCAACTGTAGGCGACAATGGAAATGTTCCTTCATGTCTCTGCAGCACAGCTTGAACATGGCCTCTGTTATTCAGCTCCACGGAGTGCCAGGTTTGACAATAACAAGTGCTCGTAGCTATGATATTCAACACCTCCACATCGCGCTTTCAGTTACATAAGCTCTGCTGGGAGAAAAGGTATCGTTTTTAGTCAATGGCTGAGGTGTGAAGGTGTTTGGAAGTTCAGGTGCCTAGAGTTGTTTAGAACAAGGCGTATACAAAGCGATCCATTTCCAGTTTTTCACAGGAATACGGATGCTCGTCGATTTGTGATGGGGTTACTTTCACATAAACCCGCCGTAAAGCCGTTGAATCGAGTTTATACATAAATGTATCCGTTTTTCCGCAGTGCCCACTTTTTCTAGATAACAATATAGACTGCTCACAAAAAAGTAGGAGCCATTTCATTAGGGGATATTTCATTTTGGGCTATCCCCCTAATTTTTGTGAGCAGTTTATGAAGCAATTAAAACGACTCTGGTGATTGAGTAGCAAGTGGAATATATATGGGGGTGAACAGAAGCATGTTAAACTGGACGAGAGTGCTACCACATTGACTGTTCAGTAGGGTGTTTGGTCACCCAAGGCTTCCAAAATACACTGACAAATCAGTGATGGGGCATGGGCAGGATCAGACTGTCCAGCAGATCTTGTGCCACTGTATACAACTAGTGCACTGTATACAACTCCGAAAGAAAACTAATTGCTCTGTGAGTGGAGTTTGGGGATTATAAGGCACTATAAGACATTATAAGACTTTCTGGTGCCTAAGACAAGCTGTTTATGACAGACAGCATTATGATATGCATTTTGCTACACATTCCCCTCTGTAGACTTGTTTAAAAGTCTTTCGGAAATTGGTCGCGGTTAAAGACACCTCACCAACGAACTTTTTACCGCATGTTGTGAACAAAACAACATGCAAAGTTCGAAGACTAGGTCTTCTCGTTGGTCACATTTTCGTGCAATGACTGAACCGAAGTTGCCTGCAAATCCCAAGCACTTTTTGTTGGAAACATATGACGCACAAACTGTGAACACTAACACCCGATTAAGCACACGCCTATGATGCTTTTGGCCGTCCATGCAACTCCTTCATATGATTATTTTCAAGCTCTTTGAAGGTGTTCCACCTTTTGTGACAGAATGGGAGTAAACTTCTAACTCGTGCCTTTACTAAAACATAATTGTGTTTTTCATACTAAAAACACACATCTGAGGAGAAAATTCGGTCACTGTAATTACCGTAATTGCTACATTCTTATCCTTGTTTGAAGGAACACTTTATTTTCTATGAAAGTGTGGGCCATGTCACAGGTGCCTCGGACTAACAGATAAACAGACCATTAAAAAAAAAAACACCACAGTGTGCCACTAATACTATAATTGCGTATAACAAGCTCAACACATCATTTGAGTCTACAGATCAGCTGCTTGGATTACAAACATAGAGTTAGTGTTAACTTTCTATGAGAGCCATTCATTTAGTGTTGTTTTTATCTTGATTTTATCTTTAAATTAATTATTTGGAGTAAGTCTTCATGCATAAAGACGTTTGGACCATTCTACCACATAGGCATATGGAAAAAAAGATACAACGACATAATTCAGACCATTTATTATAAAGATTATGTATGAACTGTATAAACTAAGGACACTGGTTGAGATCGTAATAATAGAAATATACAGTTTACAGCACCGTTTATCATCTGCATTACATTCTGTGAATTAGGGTTGTTGACCGAAATGGACATTGACCAGTCATTATTATAATCACAGTGTTTTAAGGCTACTGTACGGTGGGGTAAGATACTACTATGTACTGTTCTTTAGATACTTTGCTCATAGTGCTTTATTATAAACACTAATATTAAAACACAATATGAAAATGATGTAGCAATGGAAACAAACTGTGTATCCTATTTTATGCAGTCCTATTATTATAGTATTATTATTATTATGGTATTCGCTAGGCACTTCCTGTCAAATCAATTACGACTCAGATGGCTGTGCTTCAATTATTGATGAATTATCCACGTATCTTTATTTATCTTTCATACAGGATTTTTTTTTCTCATATTGCTTTCATGAATTTGGTTTTTATTTTAGTTGTACATTGTGTGTAAATGGATTCAGACTACTTACTGTTTCGTATACAGTATCTGATCTATTTAAACTACTGCACGCTAATTCTAGGGGAAACGGGAAAAGAAAACTACCGCGCCGCTGCCTCACAACAAGAAGGTCCCGGGTTCAATCCCAGGGTGGGGCGGCCTTGGTCCTCCCCGTGTCTGTGTGGGTTTACTCTGAGTACTCTGGTTTCCTCCCACAGTCCAAAGACAAGCGCGTTAGGTTAATTGGTGTCTCTAAAGTGGCCCTTAGTGTGTGACTGTGTGTGTGCCGTACAATGGATTTCTGCCCCGTCTAGAGCTGTTCCTGCCCTTGTGCCCAGAGTTACTGGGCAGGCAACGGGTGGCCCGTGGCCCTGTGTGGATTAAGTGGAAGATAATGAATGGATGGAAGTAACATGGACGTAAACACTGTACAATAATTAAATGTGGTGTTTCCTTTGATCTTAAGAAACTTGAGGGAATTAAGAAGACACTTTGTTTACTTTTCATAAATCTGTTATTATGAAGTAAGTGAAATATGATCATTAGAGTTCAGTACAGTACTGTATACTCTAACATGATACGTGGCACAGTATTGTGCAATACTGTCTTTGCAATTATTAAGTCTAAAAATAGACTTTATTTAAGCCCTCTTTAAGGCTTTAAACAGCACCTATCTATGTCCAAAATCATTATTTATAGTGTGTTTTCTAGTCCAGATCAAATTTCCTTGAACAAGATTTAGATATTTCATCAACACAAAAAGTACTTTATTAAAAATAATTTGAAAAGTGACAGTTGTGTCACTACTGAAAAACAAGGAGTTTTAGTCCATATATGGAGCCTTATTTTCACCACACAGTGTATTTTAGACACCAAAGTTTGTTTGTTTGGTTTGCCTAACGTACCTATCGGCATCACTGGCAATTTTACCGACACACACAAGGTGATAGCTACACACCAATTTAGAGTAACCAATTAACCTAACACGCATGTCTTCGGACTGTGGGAGGAAACCGGAGTACCGGGAGTAAACCCACGCAGACACGGGGAGAACATGCAAACTCCACACAGAAAGGACCCAGGCCGCTCCACCCTGGGATTGAACCCAGGACCTTTTATGCTGTGAGGCGGTAAATGTGCTCTAAACTTTGAAAGTCAGCGTGTAACGTTTAAAAAGGACATTTCATGAAGCTATTTGTTTACAGATTTTTGGATCAACTCATTTAAATTCCAAATTATATAAAAGCAGGCTGTGCTATCATTAGCGACTTGAAGCTTAGATGTGTTGCAGGGTACAAACAAACAATATACATTCCTAAACTCTACCGAACTACCGATGATATCATGTGTCTGAACTTCTCATTCTGAACTTCACAGACAAATTGCCAGAACTGCTCTCAGGTCAGCCGAGGGGCAAAAACAGGTCAGCATGGTCTGCTGGTTTGTTACTCACTCTCTGTTGAGCAGCCTGCATTAGACTCTCACATGTTGCACCAGGAGACGGCTCAGATGGAAATGAATGCAAATGCTGTAGATGAGCATGAATCAGTGCTTAAATTTAGTAACTTGTTGAGGCAAGAAAGGAACCCAAGATGGAAACAAACTGGCGACAGGTTAAAGGAATTTCAAAACATGGCTGTTTGATCAGAGTCCTGTTCTTATTAGTGCACCAATTCATGAGATTACTAATCTCCCAAATCATAAATTAACCCTAAATGTCAAGTTTGTTTGTTTATTTGGTTCCTTTAAGGTCTCTATCAGCATCATCGGCCATTTCAGCCATATTTTACGTTATACATAGCACACCATGAAAATCCACATTGACTGTTTAAGAACGCCAGCCGCCTTCCCTCGCCAATCCAACCAGCCCTAGGTTATGCTGAGTGAATGGATACGACCACACAAGTAGACTCCTGGCCTCAGCTGGGTCAATCACTGTCAAACGTGATCCCTCTGATCAACACCACATGGAAACTCGATAACTGGATTTCATTTGTCAGGAATGTAGTCTCTCTCTCTCTCTCTCTCTCTCTCTCTCTATATATATATATATATATATACATACATACACACACACATTATTTGCACTTACAGTGTCTGCCGTTTTGTTACACATGCAACCCTGGAATTGGCACGCTTGCCAATCTGAAAAATCACGACTCATCTTTACAGTACAAGATGAAAAACCCGGAGTTTATCATCCGTTCGGGAATACAGTACAACCATAAAAACTGGGTCCAACAATCAAATGCAGCAGGCAAAATCATTCGCATTCAAATTTCCAGTCTGCAAACCTAGACACGGCAATTAACACGTTAACAGGAGCGGCCGTTAAGAAATCACCTTGCGCCTCCCAGCACTGGGTACGTTTGATCCGGAGCATGGAAGCAGTTAATAACCCATTAAACCCATCGTTGAAGGTTTCTCAGATGTTCTCCCCCGCTCTTCCCCCTCTGACTAAAATAGCAGATGCCCTGATTGATGTCGATCTGTAATTCAGGCATTTTTTAAACTCATATTTTGTTCTCATGCAAAGTTACACTGATCACATGCGAGCTCAAAAATCTATGAACCATCTTGAGTTAATACGACGCAAAAGGACGTTAAGCCACACAACCTTTTTTTTTTTTTTTTACTTTAATTACCGGGATGGATTTCTGGGAAGTGATGTCGATTTAAAGCATTGGTGAAACGTTGGTGATACATGTCCTGAAACAGACACTCACTTCTTTAATGAGCATTTAAGAGAAGACTTGCGCATACGCATTTAATAAAATTATATTTGTTGCTGGATTTACCTCAAACAAACCTTGCTTATTTGTGTCAATATTATATCATATGAGTCAGTATCGACTAAGATGAATACAAAGCATTTTTGTAAATCGCTTTGGATAAGGGTGTCTTCTTAATGTAAATCCACTGCTAACCAAAATTAGAGGATATTTTATTGGGGATAATTCATTTTGAAATAATTATTTTTGCGAGCAATATATATATATATATATGGGGAAACACCAGAGACTGAGACATTTGTTTCCCTAACATTAATTTATTTAATTGACCGCCGCATATTGATTTTCTGCTCTATGTTTTACTATTAAAGAGGAGTAAAATCATTTCACTTTAGAGCGCACTGATTTAATCAGCCCCTCCTTACCCCACATGCACTCTCTCTTGCTCTCTCTCTCTTTCAAACATAATCACTTTTATGGAATTTTGAAACGGTCTTTATGTGACAGTGCAACACATTTCTTTGTATTTACGACACAAGCAGATCACAATCGAGTTGGGAACTGACCGAGAACCATGCAGAAGAAATAGATTGTGATTATGATTTAAGTCCAAACCTTACAGCACTACAGACAATCTATTCTGATTGTAATTGTACCTTACTAGTTCAAGATTTCAATCGAATTTCCTTAATATAACTATACTAACTAACAATCTATCTTGTCAGAGTTGCTGTAGAAGGGCTGGGGCAATTGCCTTTGTTGTATGATAATACATAAGTGAGGCCTTCACCAGCTGTCCCCAAAATAGCCAAACTAGTGATCATTCTGTTAAGTTCTTTTCTGCCCTGTTCCCATCTGGGTGTGGGTGTCTTTTTGGTGGGGTTAGGGTCTGTTATATCAATCAGGGGTGTGGAGGCAGAGCCGTGCATCCATCTGTGACTTGGGTGTCCAGAGAACAGCGCTGACAGTTTAATTGCCTTTAATAGAGGGGCCCCGGAGCGGGCGAAATGCCTTAACAAAAGAGCGGTGGGCAAAAAGGAGAGACGATTTCAAGGAATAACGCGAAACGATTCACGGTGTCATTGTGAAGAATCAAAACAGGGCAGTTTGATATGAGCGCGTTTCTGAATATACAGTACTCCGTTTACATTTGTCATATAAATGGTCTGGCTGGACTAGTTCATACTCCTGTTTATTAGGAAAAGTACTGATTGTTCAGCTAACAACTATATTTCCTTCTTTAAATGTCATGCTCATCAGCCAGTGCGACTGGGGAGCCGTGTGTGTGTGTGTGTGTGTGTGTGTGTGTGTGTGTGTGTGTGTGTCAGAAGGGCTGGTTTAGGAAATGGAGGAAATGAACCAGCAACACCCAGACCAGCACTTTCTATCCCTACCAAGCCCCAACCCACTATACCCTCACCCCACATTAGTCCCCTTTGCCCTCCATGTGTGTTTGGAAATAACATCTTGCCATCCACCCCTGCTCTAAACAAACACCACCGATCTATTCTTAGCCCCTTCTCATACACGGTCATCAATACACTAAAAACACATGTGGAAATATCTGTAAATATAAATAAATGTACCACAGATCACAATCTGAAAATGTCAATTCAGGTGTAGGATAGTTTAAAAGGGTGAGACTAAGTACATTTCATTTAATACGAAAATGGACAACATGACAAATTGGAAAAAAGGGGAAAAGCCCATTTAAAGAGCTGTTCCCTGCAGCAAAGTGCTGATCGTCCGTTGTCTTGGTAGAGCTGCACCGACCTCCACCGACCAACAGAATGTATCAATGAATTAATCTACTGCTCGGAGTACGTGTGTGTGTGTGTGTGTGTGTATTTACATGTGTGTACACACTATATTCACACAGAGCAATATGATGCAAAGACCACACATCTACATACCAACAGATAATAACGGCCCCTTATGCTTTGGAAGTTCTTACAGTAACTGGTTCTCAAAATCCGAAATCTTTACTGTCCAAGAAAGATTATTCTCCAAGGAAAGGGTTGCCGGTTGCCCTTTTTGTCACAATCAGTACTGAATAACATTTAATTACATTTATGTCACTCAGCATTCATGTCTTACTCAGACCAACTTACAGTTGAAATACTGCAACCCAAGCAACTGTAGCTCAAGGACCCAACAGTGGCAGACTAGCAAAGGTGGGATTTGAACCCTGGCCCTTCTGGCCCATAGTATAATACCTTAACCACTAAGCCACTACAGTCCCAATATCATTACACCTGTCCAGGAACTGAATCGTACATTTTAGATTACATTTCGACCTTCAGCATGCAGAGTGATTTTAAAAATGGTAGCTTGACCATACCACCACACTTTAAAGATGCCCACGGACCTACGATGCATCTTTGGAATGTGGAGAACACCAGGAGAACAAGCAAACGCCGCACAGGCAGCTTGTCAGCTATTGAGTGAGGTATTTGGAGTTCCATTGGACGACCGTACTGGGCTGTATTAGGTACAGATAAGCGGTATGTACAGAACAGAAAGAGTTTTGCAATATACAGCAAGATTGTAGGAATCAGATAACGGCTTAGGATCTAACTGAGTGCGTGTAAATGAACTTGAGCTACCATTTTATCGTGACATTGCAGCAGGTATTGTAAATCATGATTAAAATGCTAGCAACATGCAACAGCCGTGTCATTTTGAAATAACTTTGGAAAGTACCATGACCGTCAAACACGAATTATGGTGATCTTCTCAGCTGGTCACGAGGGTGGTCCTACTCTCCAGTGAAACAGCTGAACAAGCCCAGGTTAGAGTCGACAAATGCACAGAACACTTGGTAAGTCAAGCAGCTAGATAAATTCATCTGCTGTTTTTACCACTGCTCAGTGGAGATACTCGAAGAATGTGATGTCACTCAGAGTACAAGAATGCAACCGATTACCCAAACCACACTCGTGCTAAAATGATAAACGAGCTGCTCTTTTCAGTGTCTTCTTGCACAGCTCAAGACCGGCAGCAAGCCTCCAATCACTGTGATCAAGCCAATTCGAAGTACAGGGACAACTAGGTCTGCATTTCAAGAGGGACCAACAACTGTGCCTGAAAGGAAGTTTTGTGACCAAGTAATACATATCACGAAAAATGGCTTATCTAGATCATGTGTGCATTATTTCAGATGACCTGAGGGACTCACGACTTCTCTCTCCTTCTCTGCCCTGATAGCTCGGTGGGGTAGATGGCACAGTCACTGTGCCAAAAGGCCCAGAAAGCAGGAGCCTTTGGCTTGATTTGTCCCATAAAAGAATGAACGAGGTGACGTGAAATAGTTTGAACATTCCAAACAACACTTGTCACTCTCTCAGCTTAGTTCGTGCTGGTGCTGTTCGCACTGGGGCAATGTGACGGCTGGAAAACACCAACAGATCGAGCAATGCCTCCTGGAATGGATAGGAAGTCGGGCCAAAGGACAATGGATTACTTATGTAACAAAGAGTCTGAATTTAGCACTGTTTAGGCCCGAGATGTTTTTGGTTCCTTTACTAGAAGCCAGGATGTTTTTTTTTTCCCCTCCCAAAGTGCACCATAAACATGTGCTTTAAATTTAGATGCACTAAGGCAGAGATGTGGGCAAAGTGACCGGCAGTGTGGTAAAGGCAGCTGCTTGGCATCGTGCATTCCAGAGCAGAGGAACAGAAGCACAAAGCTGTTTAATGGTATAAAGCAAGTGGTGGTAATCAAAGTAACCAGACCCCACATCACACAAGTACTTGGGATGCATGATGAATATGTATTTATTCTGCACGTGCCAAGACATTCTTGTCCAGCTGGTATGGAAACGTGCAAAAAAAAAAAAAATCAAGAGACTCGTAACGCGTTCCTTATCTCACTTCATATCAAACGGCAAGATTTCTTTCTACGTGTGCAGTGTAGTACAGTGGCGCTATCCAATGAAAAGCATGTAATCATTCAGTCAAATCCGCTTATCCTAGGCAAGGTCGCAGGAGAGCCGGTGCCTGGCTGGCGGCACAGAGTGTTTGGAATGTGGGAGGAAACCGGAGTACCTAGAGTAAACCCACGCAGACACGGGGAGAACATGCAAACTCCACACAGAAAGGACCCAGGCCGCTCCACCCTGGGATTGAACCCGGGACCTTCTTGCTGTGAGGCAGCGCTGCCACCCACCGAGCCACAGTGTTGCCCTAATATTTCCACTTTTTACAATGGGGGGGCATAGGTTTACAGTGAGTTAAGATTTTCCACACCTTAAAACATAAAAAGAAAAGAAAAAAAGGTGGGGTGGCGTGGGTCCTTTCTGCATGGAGTCTGCATGTCCTCCATGTGGGTTTTCTCTGGGTGAGCCAGTTTCCTGGCAGTTTCCATGTTCAAAAGGCAATGTGTGTTAGGTTCATTGGGGTCTCTAAACTATCCCTAGTGTGTGAGGAACAAGCTTACAAGAAAGTGATTGAGTGAATGAATTTGGTGTCTGGGCACCGTCCGGATGATGGAACGTGCAAATTCACAGACCCCTTACAAACTTACAGGCAGCGGCCCCAAATCATTACTGTTCCAGGGAACCCAAAAATCTTTTTTTATTTTAAAATGATTGCAGTCTCATACTTACTAACGTAAGACTTTGATATACTTGGATAACTCAAATCTACGACGTGGATGTTCTAGCCTCCACACCCTTGCCTCTTCATGTCCCATTAGTCACAGAAAGAAGAGAGTTGGTCAGTTCCTGCACCTGTTCTGTGCCCTCTGCACCCACCCCCTCACTTCTACTCCCACAGGGACCATTTATTGCCTTGGGAAAACACTGCAGCTTGACTGCTCATTATAGGAGTCTTCCACGCATCCATATGCCCAGACACGGAGCCAGAAACAGACCGGCACACCGCCATTCTAATTTAACAAACAGCCACACTTTCTTTGTCCCTCTTCCTTTGGTTCTGAGATCTCAGTCATATTACCAAACACAAATACAATGGAAACAATCCCTCTAAGGTCACAAACCAGTTTCACAGATGGCCAAAGAAGCCGCCTTTGTATGCCAAGCTGTAACCGGTATCTCAAAGAGGTGCCTATCTGCCGGCGCTCCTGAGCTGCACACTATTTGAAGTCACGCTGAGGTTAATGGGACTGGAATTGGCACCATTTTATGAGCTGTCCATAATATTTTCACACACTGTTCCCACCAAGGAGCCGTCAGAAGGTTTCGCGCCATTCAAAGTCGCATTACGTCCTGTGAAACAGGGCGTTGACCAGAACGGACGCTGAGCGAACATTAAGGCAGTCATAAGGCTTTTTATGCTACTGTAATGTAAATATTATGGGTATTTTCACAAAAAAACTGCGCGCAAGCAAAACCACCAAAAGCATGAGCGGAACGCTAGCATCTACACAGCATCCCTAATGCCAAAGCATTTCTAATTTATAGAAATAATTGTAGACAGTACAGTATTGTTATGACTGTAATGTTATGTCAAACGAGGAAACCCTAGAGTTGCTGTATTTACAGTGTAAGAAACGAACAATTGAAATATACATGCATAATATAATACTATAATAATATACGCAAATACACAAGTAATTTTGCAGAATTCAAGATGGGACTACGCTCCCAATGATTAATTAATGGTTCATACAGTCACGGCCGAAATTGTTGGCACCCCTGAAATTTTTCCCGGAAAAGTATTTGTCCTAGAACTTTGATTGCAATTACATGTTTTGTTATACACATGTTTATTTACTTTGTGTGTATTGGAACAACGCAGGAAAAAAAAAAACAGAAAAAAGCTAAACGTGATACAGTTTCACGCAAAACTACAAAAACTGGTCAGACATAATTGTTGGCACCCTCAACTTAATACAGTCGATTCTGGTTAATGGGAGCCCATCGGGACGGGATCGTTTTGGTCCTAATAACCGTCCGATTAATGGAACATGCCCTTTGTTACAAGACGGGACGTGCTATAATTGATGTAAAATATTAAATGTTTATTAAACCTTTACTGTACGATTTACACGTATAGCGAACGTACAAACAAGAACTACTGTTGCTTA
>JAUZST010009435.1:0-12988 GCA_034779995.1 Parotocinclus haroldoi
GCCTGACTGAAAGTCTCCATCGATCCTGCTGGGCCAGACTAGGACAGGGTCATGGAAACACCTCTACAGAGGTGAAGGGTGCTTAGCGAAAGCCATTTTCTGAGGTAAGCTTTCATTATGTATCTCTTACAGAGTGCCATAATTAATCCTAATAACAAAGTGACCATCACTCAATAGCGTGACGTGCTTACGCCATGTTGTGGCGTATTTAATAACAGCGTTGTACAACGCCGCAACCTCAAAGAGTACCCGCTAAGACTCCATGATCTCATGATAATGATGTCGCAAGCATGCTTGGGCAATCTAAGAACCCTGAGAAGCAGTTTTAGCGACACAGGCTACGCTCGATGACCCGACACCCTCACGCTCTCTTTGTTGTTTGACAGCAATGGGGTGAGCGGCGCTTCATTCTGAAGTGAGCAGCATACTACACAGCCACATGGCATTTAACTTGAGAAATGGTTTTCTGCTTCAGCCGTCACCATTTGTGTGTTCATCTCGAGGGCAACGAGAAAAGGGAGGGAGGGGGTGGAGGCAGGAGGAGGAAACCGGGAGGAAATGGCTTGTTTCTTCGCCTTCCTGACGCTATTAGACATCGGCGCACGCATTTTATTGGTATTCGAGTGGCGTGTGAGAACGTGCGTTGCCCCTGCCGCACCAGATGAGAAGGCGAAGGTTTGGAGAGCTGAGATTTTTATCTAGACAGGAGATAACTGTTTAATTAAGCGGCAGGATAATTGAAGGGTTTGCTTCATCCGGTTACCAAAGAGAATCATTATTCAAATTTAGTGCAGAATTGAGTCGAAAAGCAAACAGGCCTGATTGCTATGTATACTGTACAGATGTACCATCACCTTTCAGCCAGACAGTTAGTTATCTGCCGCTACACTAAGTGTTTGTGCTCCCACTCTCTCATCATTAAGCCACTGCTACCTGGGTACTGTTTGGGTGACTGACATTATAGTGACGTGATAATGTATGTAGCACTAATGCGAGTATCCAGGTTCATGTCCTGGATGTGACTTCTGGTAGTGTTGTAGTCCAGACCACTGGAGTGGAGTCAGAGAAACGACTCCAGGACCAGGACACATGCCCTACTGGGATTGTGGTGGCCTAGTGGTTAAGGTACTGGACCATAGACCAGAAGGGTCAGGGTTCAAATCCCACCTCTACCACAGTTACCACAGAGCAAAGCCACAATTGCTTGGATGTATGGTATGTATGTATGTTGTGAGTGGCTCTGGATAAGGGCTTCAGCTAAATGACAAAAATGTAAAAATGTAAATATATTGGATTCCACCTTACCCAAAAACCACTCATTTATGGTTTCAAGACAGATCTATAATACTCTGACACTGACGTAGGGGCACACGATTGGAGGATCCTTCCTTGGCTTTGTAACAACTTCTTCAAGGGAAAGGATTGGTGCCCCTGAAACCCTCAACGGGAAAAGCAGGGTAAAATGGGGGGAGGAATGGAGCAGTGATATAGTATATAGTATATATAGTATAGTATATACTGTATATAGTTTTTGTATTTGTATTGATAATACTCTGGATTCAAACCCTGTTAATGATGTTTGCATTTATGGACCTCTTGATTTCTATGATGGTAAATGCAGTCCTAGTGTAATTAAGCCATAATATATTTTGTGTGCTCACATGCCAGAGTGTTAGTGAGGTTTGAAAATGATGAAAAAGGCAACTTATAGTTTTTTAAATTAATATAGATGTTCTATTTTAATGGCTACTGTATTAGGTGGCGCACTGTTGTATCTATATGTTATGGCACCTTTGCACACTCTGCCCACTAGCTGGATCACACCAATTCACTCTTCCCTTACCTCACGTTTCTGTGTGTGTGCGTGTGTGATTACACACTGCATAATATCATGCCTATTGCCAGGAAAGACTGATCTGTTTAAAGGGCGTGTGCTTTATGCCTTTGAACCTACATTTGTTAATTTTGTTTTGCATGTTAGAAATAAATCCGTACTTGCACTTCCACTGTAGGCCTGTCTGCAAACTTATATTAAAGCCAGTTCTAATGCTTAGAATTCCCTGCAATGAGATGTGTGTGGCTGCTTGAAAATAGAAACTCATTTC
Source organism: Parotocinclus haroldoi (assembly GCA_034779995.1). Taxonomy (NCBI): domain Eukaryota; kingdom Metazoa; phylum Chordata; class Actinopteri; order Siluriformes; family Loricariidae; genus Parotocinclus; species Parotocinclus haroldoi. The sequence goes on from JAUZST010009435.1 coordinate 2,106, forward strand.
AGTAAGGTACGCCCCTAACAATCATGAGATAGTCTGGATCTCAGTAGTACAGGTTGCCTTTTAATAGTACCAATCTTAGAACTGGTTTTGTACCAGAACTTCACTTACTTGTCAAGGCAGAACAATGACTAAATGATTTTTTGGACTGATTAACAGTATCATACTAGATACACATGGCTATTTTTTTTATTAATGCACTACGTAATGGGTGAGCCTAGAAAAGCTGCAGGGTGTCCATGTACTTTTGGCGATGAAGCATACATTTCTTGTAGGTAATTGCAGTTCTGTTGATGATCCCCTGGGCCTCCAAAGTCTCAACTAATAAAATTCTGCATATTTCTGTTAAAATTGCATGAGAACTAAACCTTGAGCTACAAAACACCATGACTTTCATCTGCTTTCAGCTGTCATTTTCCGGTCTTGACCTCATATTTCACCTTTTATTGAAAAACATAGAAGGCAGTCACCATCAAAATACCCCGTTTCTTTAAAAGTCGAGGTGTTCTGGGTTACGTCACACATTTCTGCCATGTCGGATAAGAAGGAATTACGGGTTGACGTAGAACAGCCATGTCTTAGCAATCCCCCATAGAAATGGCGTATAAGAGGACAGCCGATGTCCTGTAGGCAGATAGCTAATGGGTTCATGATGTGGAGAAATAACTAATTACAGGCCTACGTTACACGTACAGAGGGGAGGTCGCAGACGGAGTCCGTCATCTTTTTTTTTCGCCTGGTCTTTCAAAGCCTTGCCAAATGGAGGGAAACCAATCTAAACAACAGTTTATATAAAGTCCTAAATCTCATTAAGACCAGGCAGAAGGAGGAAGAAAAAGTTTGACAAGGGAAAACATTGAATCACTTCCTGTACAGAAACAAAGTGACTTTCATGTGGTGCAGAGCCTAATTAAGGGGAACATTTTTGGAGGGTTAGCAGCGGCATTAAAATGCCCAGACACACCATAAGTCATAGGGCAGGATCTGAGGCATTAGGCAGTAAAGCGGCTTCGGCAGCGCACCCACCGCTGGGACAGGGGCAGAACACAGCCGACGTTGCTCTCCATTCTCCCTGACAGAAATACGGCCGGAGAACATGCACCCCATCACCGAGATTTAAGAGTCTTGTTTAGCCATGGCAGCATTTGAGCTTCTTCCAAACGGACGTGTTTTCGATGCGATTTAACATACCTGCTCTGCTGCTTTCAAACAACTCGCCCGTCTACAGCGGCTGAGGGAAAAAAAATTGTGAACTCTCTGTTAATGCCTCGTAAAATACTCTGAACTACTTCCAAGCCATAATAATAAATGAACACCATCCAAACAGATCATAGTCTTTTATGAACACATTGATCATGCTACTGGTCAAATGTTGCAATAACGAGATGAGACTGGACGTCTGGGTTGTAGAGGCGCCCTGTTATATGAAAAGCCAAACTCTTAAGAAAAACGAAAGCGTTTTTAAAAGGCTGACATGTTTATCACTGAGATAAGAGGAGGACTGGGCAAAAAAAGGACTGGATGTGACGCAAGGCAAGTTTGTCCCAGTCCACTTGACAACAAACACTGAACAAAATTGACTTTAAATATAAAGTTTCTGTAGATTGTTCATTTTTGGTGACAATCATCAACATCTGAAGCAAAAGAACGAGCTACCCAGTATAAGGTAACAAAAGGTAAAAAAGCATTTTTATGAGTTAAGTTAAAGGACTGGATGTGCTACAAATAACTACACAACAAACATTGCACTAAATTGGCATTAATGGCACTGTAAATATAGCGTTTCTGAAGATTATGTTTTGTGTGTAAAGTGGAAAAATAAAAAGTGTATTAAAAAATAAATACAGTACAGACCATCATCAAAGACCCCTGCCATCTGTAAAGCATGGCGACGGTAGCATTTTGATTTTGGAGCTGTGTTGCTGCTTCAAACTCAGCAGGATCAGAATCCAATAAAAAATGTTTTGGATGGGATTCTCAAAGAAACATTTTAAACGTCTTGTCGAAGAATTAACAGTATTAGCATAGTGTTCCAAATAAAGTGCTCAGTGTATTTAATTAATCAGAATTTAATTTAATTTCTGGCCAGGCTGTGAAGGATTAACGTACAATTTGAGTCAGTTGAATTTGCTTATCTATTAACATAAACTGGATAAAGATCGGGGGCCAGATTCATGATGGCTGTCTTAAAAAGAACACTTTAAAGAATAACAGTTCCTGAAAATGTTCTTAAATGCAATTCACGAGATAAAACATAAGAAGTTGTTAAGTATTAGCTTAAGAATGTTTTCATTACTTATTTTTTTAATGTAGGCTATATTGCATTATACAGTTTACGATATACAGTGTGAGACACATTTTGAATTTGTGTTATTGTGTTAAAGGGTAGCAAGCTGGAGGAAAAACATCAACCCAAGTGTTCAGAAAATGTAGGAAAAAAGAATAAAAGTGATAGTGGAAGAAATAAAAAAAAAAATCCTGCTTGGATAATTGTGGAGTAGCAAAAAGCAAAAAGATGAGAAAAGGCTGTGAATTGTGAGGCCCAATCTCAAGGTCAAGAAAACATTTAAAAACAGAGAAGTTCTTTGAGGAATACATTTTTTGTAACTTTTTTTCATTTTTTCTTAAGCATGAAGTTAAACACACATTTAAGAAGCATTTCTTTCTTAAGACATTCCGGTTCCAGACCCTGTTTTATAGTGAAGTAATCCAGATCCCTGGGTCATCCCCAAAGGCTGACAAATGGTGTCCGTGCTACAATGATAACTTCAAGTGCTATTTAACAACAAAGGTATCATTTGCACTGAGCAGCCTCTCGCCACTAACGAACACCACCCCCAATCACCTGCCAATGCGTGATGAACAGCATCATCAAATCCCTGAAACCCAATCTGCCTTTGAGAAATCACCATGTCCATTTGGAGGTGATAAATGAGACAGCATCTATCGCTAGGTCATGGGGTTTAAGCCGGATTTGGACTCAGACTCCTGTCTGATGAGGCTGTTTAGGACTAATTCCTGAGCTAGCTCTGCCTGTGAACGCGCTAATCAACTGAAGTGCCCTTGTTACGCAGGAAGATTCGGCCCGCTTGACCACTGATGAGGAAAAGGGCCAGTGTGTGCGCTGGGGTGGTTGAGCAAGGCTGGTAAATGGTGAAGGGGTCAGCGGGGTAGGTTTTCAGCAAGTGACAGTTTTAACTCTTTTCAAACGTACAGCGTGATTAATGAGGCTCTTTTATGGCGAGCGGGTGCGGCGGTTCGGGTGAGTCACGGGCCTGAGAGTATTGACATCTCCATTACTTACCGAGTGATCGGAGCGGCCGAAGGGCCCCTGATTAGAAAACAATAAATGCTGTTATTGGTGATCCGGCCCTAAGCAGAACGCTGCAAATGTATGTCCAAGCTTTTCTAATTACTGTGGCCAACTGCACACTGGACAGTGATAAACCAAGAGCAATAGAGCAGTCCCGGGAGGTGTGGGGGGGGGGGGGGAACTTGGGTGGCACAGTGAGAATTTTGTGATTAAAGATGCAGACTGAGCTCTTTAAGCAAACATGGGATTCAGGTCAATTTCAAAAAGGTCAGATAAAAAACAATGACCATGCATGATTTGCAGTTAAGTTATTAAGTCACGTCTAATATTTATATGTTGGTTTGGATAAAAATGCAACAACTAAACAGAAGCCTAATATAAAAAATTTAAAATACAATAAACTAGGTAGAAAATAAGCTAAATGTTTGACCAAAGTTAAAACTTTTACATTTTTTTGCTGTGCAAAAGTCTTAGACCATTAGATCTGTATAACATATATAAGCAACCTTATGCCAATATACCCTTCCAAAAAGACCAGTCCTGATCAAGCTTCAAAGTGTAGAAGGGTCAACTTGACATCTCCATAAAGCTGATGCTTTGGATTTATTTTTATTTTGCATACACATTTCCTGTATGTGCTGGTTGTTTTCTAATACAATGTTTACTAAGAGACTGAGAAATAATTATAAGTCAAATGTATTTCTATAGCATTTTTTACAATGGTGCATTGTCTCAAAGCAGCTTATGTTATCTTAAATAGCTAATCCCAAATTGAGCAAGCCTAAGGCCACAGTGGAAGGGAAAAGCTCCCAGAAAGAAAGAAAAACTTTTAGCCTAGACTTAAAGAATTTAGAGGGTGTCTGAATCTCGAACTAAAGTGAAAAATTTATTCCATAGTTGGGGTCAAAGGATAAGAAAGCTCATTTTAATTTAGAGATTTTCTAGAGCATCCATCAAGTTAAGCGTTACTATAATCCAAACTTGAGGTTATAAATGCATAAACCAGTTTCTCAGCATCCTAAAAAGAAAGCATATTTAAGTTTAACAGTATTACGTAATTAAAAAAAGCAATTTGTGTGATTTTGTTAATGTGCACATCAAAGGAGAGATCCGAATCAAACATAACACCTAAGTCTTTTTACAGTTGGACTGGGTTTTACCGAACAGTCATCTAGATTTAGGACTGAAGTAGCCAACCTGTCTTCCACTAATTTAACCTAAGTTCTATCTGAGTTAAGTAAAAAGAAATTAAAATTCATCCATGTTTTTACTTCCTTAACACAATTCTCAATTGTACTTATTGTAATGCCATCATTTGAATCAGCTGATATGTACAGCTGTGTATCATCTGCAGAGCACTGAAAACTAATACCATGCTTACGAATAATTGAGCCTAAAGGTAGCATATACAGGGTGAATAATAGTGGGTCAAGCACAGACCCCTGAGGGACACCTTACTTTACTTTTGAGAGCTTAGAGCGTTGATAATTTCCATAAACAAACTGGTACCGGTTAGCTAGAGAGAATTTAAACCAAGAAAGTGTCAATCTCTTAATACCTATAGTGTTTTCTACCCTATTCAGTAATATATCATGATCTATAAATGTTAAATGTTGCACTTAAATTTAACAGAACAAGATTATATGATTATATTAATAGATCCCTAATTAATGTGCCTTGATTAATGTTTCAGTTCTATGATGAGGCCTGAATCCTGATTGAAATGTTTCATAAATACCTTTACTTTAGAGCTAAAAGCTACAGCGTTGTTGATAGTCTAAGATTTTAGAGAGGAAAGGCAGATTTGAAATTGGTCTATGATTAGACAGAACACAAGGGTCAGGATTTGCTTTTTGAATCAGGAGTTTTATTACAGCACATTTAATGGATTTGAGCAAATAACCAAAGGTAAGGAATAAAAAATAATAACAATACTGGGTATTCTATTATTTTAGTAAATATGTAGGGATTTGATCTAATAAACATGTTGCTGACTAATAAGTCAGGACAGTTCAGTGTTAGTAACTGGGGTAAAAGATTGTAGTCCAATATAGATGGTCATTATAGCATTGTATCTTTTAATTTAATCTTGTATCTAATAATTCCTTTGCATTTACGTCATTTAGCAGGCGCCCTTATCCTAAGCAACTTACAATTAACAACTTACAGTCAGTTCAAGCAATTGTGGGTTTAGGGCCTTGCTCAGGGTCCCAGCTGTGGAAACCTCCTGGTCCATAGTCCAGGACCTTAAGCACTAGGCTAGACTACAGTCCCAGACTTCTGCACAGTACTATATTTTAAAGTGATTAATTAAATATAACTTTAAAATAAATAGAAGCTAGGTAAGACATTTTTAAAATTATTTTATTAAAAAAATGTATCCCGTGGACAGGGCCATGATGCACCACCAAGCCTTTACACTGCAAGCCCCAGGAGCCGCTCCAACAAATTCTTGCACATGTTAATACATTAGTATTAAAACATATTTTCAGAAATGCAGAAAACAAAAGAGAATTAAGCATCTGAGAATGCCACCGTCTTTTGGTACAGGTCCATTAAATTTGGAAACCTTTTAGCGTAAGACTATACATTTTCGTAATTAAACACAGTGCACCGTGTATAGGAACCGCACAATAGTTCTCGAGCAAACACCGTGCACACGTTTCCTCTGCTGACATTTTCAGCATGAAAGAAAGCCCACACTCTTTAATGAGAATAAACTTTGGGATGTGATGAAATATTAAAGTCTAATTTTAAACGTTACGATAGCTGCCTCTCCGCCTCAATACAATGAAACGTTTTGGCACTTACAAGAGGCAATTTTATCCACATTATAGCTAAACGGCTTACATTATTTACACGTCCTATTTATACGACAGAATTGATTCAATGTTTTTGAGACAATTAAGGATTTTGCACTTTAATTTATTTTCATTTTCTCAAAATCATCATAACTGCTTGGTTTAGATATTCAAAAAGGTATGAGATCATATTTAAGTTCATTTTATTGAAGTAGTTTAATTAACATTTGAATATATACTGTAATGTGGGACTTGTTTTGTATTAGAATTAGTTCGTGATTATATGAGTGCAAATGCAGAGACCCAGAAAATGTGCACACAAAAGCTTGTAATGTTTGATTACATAAAAAAAACAGAAATGCAAAAATATTACCAACTTATTGTTGGAGAATTTGTTTAGTTAAGCAGGTGCATTTGTTTATTTATATTCCAATATGTCTTAAGGAAATGCATTAAGATGGATGCCAGTTAATCGCAGGCCATATGAAACATAACAGACACGGGAAGAATATGCAAACTCCCTAAAGCATTGGCCTGGTTAGAACTGAAAGCTGGCTTCTGGAGATATACCACAATATATAGCTATAGATATAAATAATAAAAGATATAGATAATTGCTATAAATAAATAAAAGGACTGGATAAAAATAAAAATGCCTGTAGATTGGGGTATTCAGACACTAAATAGGTTTGTTCAGACACTCCTATTCAAATTCTGTACTATATGTCATTTGACCAGGGGTGCGCAAACCTTTGGGTAAAGAGTACAGTTGCTTAAATAAAATACTAAACTGATTACAAATAGAAACCATTTAAAATAAATAAACAATAGAATAGAATGTCTGGTGTTTCTTGGAAAGTCTATTGAGTTTATTAATAATAATAATAATAATAATAATAAATGTATTGTTTATTGTTATTGTTTATTACTATTATTATTATTTTATTATTATTATTATTATTATTGCCAGCTAGGACTCATGGTGGAAAAAAACATTGAATTAATGAATATAGTTCTAAAACTAAAATTTAATATGAACTCATCAAATAGCAAAACTTAAGTGATATTACTTAAAAATCCTTACGAAAAAATAATAATTACTTAATAAAAATGACCCAAGAGAACTATTTCTCCTTGGATATCTAATAAATGCTTAGCCGTGCAGTCTGTGAGTTATATTTATGGGGTTATGTGTATAAGTGCACTTATACTCTGTGAGTGTGTGTGTGTGTGTGATGTGTGTGTGTGGTATGTGTGTGTGCGCTAGATAAGGTATTTGTTATACTTGTGAGGAATACGTCCCCAGAAAGGAGGGACACTGACTTTTTTGGTCTTCGTGAGGACATGATAGTGCTCCCCACAACTCTCAATGGAGAGTCCCCATAAACACGTGTGTGTGTGTGTGTGTGTGTGTGTGTGTGTGTGTGTGTGTGCGCATTTCTGCTTTTTAGCACACGGTGGAACCCATTAAGCATCGTTATTCAACAAGGTAGATAGTGAGGCATCTGGTCTGCTTGTTTCAGACTGATCCTGGAAGGATTGCATGATGACATGGTTTAGCCTTCATCCAAAGGCGAGTGCCGTAGATCATCGCAGCTGTGATGCTTTATGCGAGAGCACACGACTTCTAGTGCTCACATCAAACACATCAAAGAAGCCCTGAATTTTAGACTGAATATTAATACTGACACTACCTTCCACCAAATAGGTCCAAAATGTAATGGACGAGTTCGTCCCTGGGACTATAGCACTGACCCGGGCCTGCCCTGTGATGGATTTAAGTATGGCGTTTTGTGTGTGTGTGTGTGTGTGTGTGTGTGTGTATTTTCAAATTTAATATCCCATAATTTTTCATATATAAAAATGTAACATCCCATAATTTCAGCATATAGATATCTATCTATCTATTTATCTATCTATCTATCTATGTGCTGAAATTATGGGATGTTACATATTTATATATGAAAAATTATGGGATATTAAATTTGAAAATACACAAACACACACACACACACACACACACACACACACACACACACACATATATAGACATACACATAGGCATTTAGTTTTATTTACCCCTAAAAATTGTAACTTCTGCGTAAAATTACAAGCAATAATAAAATAATGGTAACTAATTTGATTACAGTATGAACGATTGCAACGTTTTAACTAGAGGGAAAGAGAATAGCATCAGCACAATGAGCAGCTTTGTACCTGAACTATCGACTTGGCTTTGTTTGCACTCACAATCCTGAGAACATATTGGTCGTGTGTACCAGCAGGTCCAAACTCTGTGTGTGTGTGTGTGTGTGTGTGTGTGTGTGTGTGTGTGTGTGAGATAGCGAGTGTCCATGCAGCGTGTGCAAGTATGTGTGAGAGCTGCGGCTCAGGCTGTGCATGATGGATAAGCTTTTTCCCAAGGCGCTGGTGCCACCGATGACCTGTTTGCCTCATTAATGAATTTTCGCCTCGAGGAAACAATATGCAAACCAAGCAAAGGAAATGAGAATCAAAACCTTTTCTCGCCCCTTAATTGTCTCTGGAGAGTCATATCCTCCAGACATAAGAGGACAGCACGGCTCTGCACATGCCAGTCCGCGGCGGCTCGGCAAGGTGAAGCGGTGAGCATCCAGCCTCTCCAGCGCCGAGCCAGGCGTGTGCACTGAGCGTTAAAGTGGCAGGATGAAACTCAAATAAAGGAGCGGAAACAATTCATGTCTTGGCATGAAATCGGCCCCGTTGTCACCATCTGTCACGATTTTTCGGAGATAAAACAAGAATATCTAAACACTGGGCCAGGAGTCGTCCTGTCCTGGAAACACTTCCTTAAATCAGCGAGCAGCTAGTAATAGAAGCCGTGGATTTCTGTCCCACGGTTCGATGGCTCAAAACTGGGTGGACTGACAGCTCGGGATCGCCAACGGTCCTCAAAGCAGACGCCATTCTCCCCGCTTCTAATAAAGGGGAGGTTCTGAAAAACAAAGAGCTCCTAATGCCGCTTTTGTTCTTAGGAAATCCGGACCGGGCCTGGGAGAGGGGATGATTTTGAGTACCCTCAAGGAACCCCCCCCCCCCCCACCCCGTGAAAAGGGGACGGTACTGAGTTCGACCGGGGCTTAGATATGGATGCGAGATTCCACACGCTGCCTCCTGTGCTGTAGAGCCTGGGGTTACGGCAATGATCGCAGGGGTTCCTCTCAGATCTTTGGGGGCATTTAGTCCTCTCTGAACTCCCTCATTAAAGAGCAGCCCCCACGCTTTTCGATCAACCGAAAACAAAGCGGTTCCTGGACGGTCTGTCATGGTGCCGCTTTATAACTGGCTGACCTTTGTAAAGCCTAATGCTCTTTTTATTCTTCTCATACAGACTGAAGGTGTCGCTTGGTGATTTGTTTGGAGAGAGACGCCGCTCGAACTAGGAACGTCTCAGGGTCTCTGGTGGTCTGTAAACAGGAACGAGCAGGCTGGTCGTAGGGGCAAGCAGTCTAAAAACATAATCCGATGAACTGGTGCTCCTCTTTCCTTCAGGTCCGGAACGTTCCTCTCTCAAGCAGAGGAGCTCGAACTTTAGAATCGTGTCCACGGGCAATCTGAAGCCCTTACTTGGTTCGGACGGGGCAGTTTAGAGGAGTTCAGCTCCTGCCCACCATGGCGGCCACAGGACTGTATGTAGGAAGAGCGGGATCAAAATTGAGGAATATTCGACTGTGATATAGGCATCACTTCCACAGTCATTGCTTAAGGACGTCCTCAGAGAGAAAGCCCCTGTACGGTCGGCCAAACAATTTGGAAGGAAAGACTAGGTCTAAACACCCGGCGCTCACGGGCCTGTAAAGAGGATGAATGGGGTACAAACGGGGAGGATCTTTGACAGCAAAATTCATTGTTGGCTCGTCTCTTTGTACTGCAGAACTACTAACAGGTGATGCAAAGGAAATCCGATTGATCCAACTTGTCTCTGAATTACAACTGGACTTGACTGTGCAAAATTTCAGAACCAATAACCCAAGGGGAGACAGGACCTCAGAGTCCCATTTCCACAATTCTTGAGCTTCTTAAGAAGTCCTTTATATATACAGTACTGTGCAAAAGTCTTAGACCACCATTAGGTCAGATATTCCATTGTTTTAGTTACCTCTCAGTCTCTTTATTAGGATACGAGTGTGCATGCGGGTATCAACAGAACAGCTTTGGTAGGCTTTGTTGCCATTCTGACTTTAAATACAGTCATAAATAAAACGATCAAGAATGGGTAGTGGACAAGAAACCCGTTTTGGGGAGGGGACACTAAACACTGACTCTTGTCTTCTCCTTTTGTGTGCACATGTCCAAGGTTTTCTGTTTGGACCTCAAGAAAGAGGCTGAGCCATAATTACGATTACAAATATTCCCTAAATATAATATAATATAATATAATGTAATATAATATAATGTAATGTAATATAACATAACATAATATACTATACTATAGCTCGATGGCATCTGATGATCTATGATACCAAAGCATGTTGTGGTGCTTGCATTTCTGTCTTCAAGTGTCCCAATAAATGGAGGAACATTCCTAACTGTCATCACACTCTGATTCGCTTGGTCTCCAAGAAGCTTTTGTAAAGCTTTGAGGTGTGTTTTGGGTCATTATCGTCCTGTCATATAAATCCTTCTCTCTTATTTATACATATATATATCTATATATGTGTGTGTGTGTGTGTGTGTGTGTGTGTGTGTGTATATATATATATATATGTGTGTGTGTGTGTGTGTGTGTGTGT
>JAUZST010009436.1:0-38174 GCA_034779995.1 Parotocinclus haroldoi
AACCGGTAGGTTTTTTTTTTAAAAAAAAAAAAAAAAAAAAAACATTGCTTGGCTCTCATGAGAACAAGTACAGAGGAAGGACCTACATGACATCATTTCTCTGAAACTGAGGCTAACCTGATGCACTGGGGTCAACACAGGTGCCATTAACCAGGGTCTTTCCTTCAGGACAGGTGCAACTGGCTCCGGTCGGGTTGAGCAGGCACATGAAGTCACAGGATATCTTCAGACATGGATTGGCCACTAAAACACAAGGCAGAAATACTGCTTTTTATAAAATATATACAATATGCAGAGAGCCCTGTTCACAAGTGATATTAACAGAGCCAAACAATGCAGAATAAGCAGAACTATTTCGCATGGTGTCTCCTAAGTTCATCATCATCATGTTAATATATAGAGTTGAGGCATGAAGTCTGAGACCACAAGTGAGAATGATTCTATACTGCTTGTTCCTTTAATTTAATAGCAAATCACATTATGAACATAATTTGAAAAAAGTTGAATCTTATATTAAAATTTCATAACTTATCAATATGTTATATTGTTCCTGTGGGCTCCAATATTAGGAAATCGAGCTGATATCAAAGGTTTGTGCAAAATCTGATGATCAACATTATCCAGCTCAATTTCATAATATTCCAAAGATCACAACATTGTGATGTAACAGAATGCTTAGCTTTCTCTGTCTTAAAGAACCCCTATAAATGCTTCATATGGTTTGGGTCAGGCAGGTGTCCATGTCCAGAGCAAAGTCCATGACAGTCAGCACATCTTGATCTTTGATCTTCAAGTAGCCAGAAATGTTATATGTAAGTTGGTACTCTTGACAATATAATATGCCATATTAACCATGCAAATCCTCATATGGTTTAAAAATTAACACTACACAGACAAAAGTTTATATATACGAAAAGTATATCTACAAGGGCTTTCTACTAGATTTTGGAACATGATTTTGAGGTCAGCTTCTGTGCAAGAAAGCCATGTTCTCAATCAATGATGGCAAACCAATTCTCTATGGACTTTATGTACAGCAGGGCAGGATGTTACCTGAACCTATAAATGTGTCATATTGAGCTATTAAATACAACCCATTCCACTTACATTGCTTGTCTATGGAAAATTAAGAAATACATGACTTACATTATGTGTTAGAAGTGTTGTGAAGCATCAGGGCTCAAAATTTATAAACTTGTCTATACAGTGTATTAACACAAAAGAATTAGTGTGCAGTTTACTGGACACAACGGTACTTTTTGGTGAATACAACGTTCTACATGCCTTCTTGACATGTTTAAAATGGATGAGTTTTCTGGATATCGAAATAGAAGACATGATAAAGCTCCCAGCTTTGACATGCCTTCTAGTGAATCACAAGCACACAGCTCTGACTTTTTATAAAAGCCATGCGCAACGGCATTTTCAAAATGACTCTGTGGTTCAATGCTGGTCACGCTTCCAGGATAAAAAATAAGTTGAAAAAGAGCAGAGAAAGGCAAAAGGGTATTATCCATGTTTTGCTGAAGGCACCACACTCTTTTGCTTAGGACTGCAAGATCATGGCTTGAAGTAAAGCTCTGGTATTAATGAGTCAGTGGGGATGACTACAGCTGGTGCACAATGCACCACTCCTGACCAGCCAAATCTGTTAAGGCTCTGGGTCTATTAACAAATCCCAGATAACATCTTAAAGTTGGATCCTTGACCATGAGGTCCATCATTAACACACCAACTATGATGGTTAGAACAGAAAAGGGTAATTACAGGTACTTGCACATGTAAACTTAGACTAGAAGACTCAAGTGTCACGCCCTATTACATCTACAGAGTTTTGGTAACATACTTGACTGGGGATCTTGCATGATCACTAATTGCAAGACTAATGAGATTCCTTTGGCATTATTTCCCATTACAGTACTGGAGAAACAACTGGTAAACAGGCTCCAGACAGCCAGTAGAAAGGCCTGTTTGATACGCCTAAAAGTGCAAGCAGTTTCCACAGTTCCACACATCCAGACACAGGTGGCACCTTAACTACAGGTGCTTACAAAAAGAAAATTTGCTGTCAAGACATTATTTCAGGGAGATTTTCATTTCCACTGTCGCCCTAGGCTTGCTCAAGTTGGGATTGGCCTTTTAAGATTATATAAGATTGTAAAGCTGCTTTGAGACAATGCTCCATTGTAAAAAGCGCTATATAAATACATTTGTCCTGACTGGATTATGCGACTTGCCATTAACAGCCAGTCACCGTTGTCCTGGTTTGCATAGGCGTCATAAACAAAAAAAAAAAAAAAACATGGACTGCTACCAACTGGAAATTTTGGAGGGAATGCAGGTTCTGTTTGGGATCAGTTTCAGCTTCAATTTTAAAAGGATAATTCTCCTACACACAAAGCAGATCACAGTACTGCCTTGCCCATTTGCCAGATTTATCACATATCAAGCATTTATGGGACCAGCTGGGATGCCAACTTCAGAAAAAAGTGTGGAGGAACTACAAACCTAACTGTGGACAAATGTGCATGAAGACGTGTCTACCAACAAGCTCTCATCAAAGGGTAACCTACTCAAAAGTACCCCTCATATCATTGGTATGCCCTCTCATGCTAAGACCCAGTTTCTAATCAAATGACACCTCTATCTATTATATAAAGCTTTGCAGCAATCTGACATTTCTATCTGGGTGCTTTTTTGGTCAATGAATATACAGAGATGTATTTGGGACAAAACTGGTTTAAGGCCATGGACTACTACTTGCGCTTTCAAATTCAAACCTGCCAACCTGCCAATGCTGGGCCTTTGAGCAAGTCCTTTTACTGTGTCTGCTCAGCTCAAAAGTCTTTCTGGATAAGCGTGTTTGCTGAATATGGGATGGTCTGGCTTTACATTTAATACCACATACTTCCAACTATAAAGCTGATTTTTTAAAATCCCCGCTTAGCAAAGCCCCTACTGCTGTACCCTTGAGTAAGAAATTTAAGACTCAGCTCTTTGGGTCAATTTGAACTTGTTCTAGATTATGGGTATCCACTATATGTAAAATAGGGTTACTCAGTGGTCAAAGTCCTAGACTTCTACTCAGAAGGTTGAGTTTAAACTGATCAATAAAGCACAACTTGCAATACACAGATCCCATAAAGTTGAAACCATCATCCTACAATCCAGCAACATCTATTCATAGAACATTGTAAAGGGAATACAAAACTCTTACCATCTTGTTGCTTGAAGCGATGGGCTATCAAGACATTTGTAGGTTTTTCTATAATCAGGTCCAGAAGTTCAACAGGCTGTTTGCCATACTTGTGAACTCTGAACACTTTATGTTTCAGGTCAGTTCCATAAATTGTGTTCTCAAAAATGTCGATCCTGTATGGCTGTGATATCCCTGTATAGGAAGGTAAAGCACAGGATGTGAGTTATTTCATTTACAAAACATGCTCAGACTTAGCTTTCAATAATTATTCATATATATAGACCACTCTACCAAAATGTTATGCTACCGAGGCAACCGAGGGGGAAAAATAAGGAACTTATGTTTCAGGTTGGGGCAGCATGGTTCGATCCCAACCCCAGTTTTTGGGATTTCCTCCGTGTTCACATGGGTGCAACCTTGCGTGTCTCGTTAAATAGCCATTGTCCTAAGCGTTGTAATTTTTCCTTGTGTTTATTTATTTTTACATCTACAGTACAGCATTCTTAGTGCCAAACAAAAGGAATACAGTTAGAACAGTACACCAATAGAATAAGTATTTTTCTTTTACTTTACACTTTAATTCCATCACACACTAAATTAAATGGGTTATTTTAATACTATTATAAAATAAGCTTTGTGTTAATGATTTTGGCCAACTGTTTGTTAAATGTGAGTGCTTTAAACATTCATAGGCTCCGATATTACACACAGAACACTCTATCAAACACTCGAACAGATCTCATTATACATTCAACTTCTGATAGATTTTTCATAATGAGTCTCCATCGTAAATCAGGGATCACCTGTACAATAAAATATAATGCCTTATAAAGTGTGGATTTTCTGGGGGTCTGGAACGGATTCATTCAATTTACACCAATAGTTATGGAATAAAGTTGCTTAGTACCTATCATTTTTGGTACACAACAAGGTTTCTGGAACACAATGCTGAGAACCAAGGTACCACTGTATTAATTCCACGAGTCACAATTTAAGGTTTATAGTTTGTGGCAGCAGGTTAGCTCCAATAGAAACCCTCTATAAATGCTGCTACTTTAATTAATGCATTGGGTTAAAATAGAGTACAACATAATTCATGTAAACATCTGAGGCCTGTACCCCACAGTAAAATGGTCCAAGTAATAACCTCATTGTGGTGGTGTTGAAAGAAAGATGAGAGGTAGTGGCAGTCTTTATTTGTTTATCTTACCCTGTTTGCCATCGATCACCACCAGAGCATCTGAACCATCCAAACACAGACTCCCTATAACTGAAAGTTCTGCGTCGGCCCAATATAAACGTTGAGCGAAGTAATCAAGAGCTAATCCTAGGGAAGACATAAAAGTCAGGTGCATTTTTCTTATGAATCAGACAAATCAATAAACAGGTCTGCAGTCTCATTTTGGAGTTAGGCAAACTAAAGATGCTTATTTAGGATTACGGCAAAAGAGCACAGATTTAAATGTAACAAATGGTATTATGTCTCAGTGACTGCAGTTCTGCTGAAAGGCATGTTGTGTCTTTGGTTGTACTTTTTTCAGCTTTTAAATTAGTAAACAAATAGCAATATCCCAAAGCATGACATTTCTCTCAACAAATGTATTTATCGCTTAAACTTGGCCTCCTAAACATAGAAAGTATTGTACTCAGGTGATTACATAGGTTTCAGCATAAACCGATATTATATGATTCAGTGGTAATGTGCACTAAACTTATAGAGATAGGATGTGTCCAAATTTCTGTCAGCTACAGAATCACTGAGGAATAGTGACTTTAATCGGATATTACAAAAGGCAAAAAAACCCTTGAAGCATCAGTACGTCATTTTTTCCCTTAAAAGAAGAGATGAATTCCTCCTAAAGCATTAAGCGGTCTATTGTTCTGAAAACAAAAGGTATGTCGTCGTCTTTTTACTGATCTATCTTATGTAGTGCCCATGATTCATCTCTGTGTTGAGATATAACCGGTGCAGTACATTCAGAGCATAGACAAAGCTAAAGAATAATACCTGTGGGTCTCATGAGCTTTTTATCCAGCAGCACTCTACGCACAGATCCATCCATTGCTGACTCCTCAATATGTGAGTGATCACCAATAACAGACCAGTACATCATCCTGAAACAGATATAGGCGTTTCTGAGATGGCAGTAAAATACAGTACATATAGTGTTATGGTTGAGGCATAACTCAAAGTATGGCTTGGCAGCTCTAGCCAGCCTAAAAATGAAAAACAAAAATCGGTATACAAAATAAGAACAGCCACCCTTTATATGATGTGTGTCTGGTTTCAGGTGGATAATCACATTATTAATTGCACAATAGAAATGACAATTTCAGATAACTAAATTAATAAATCAGTAAAGAGTTGCAAAGCTTTTTCTGTTTACATAACTGAAACAACATTGTTATTTAGTGGTCAGTAAAGACCATGATATTGGTCATTAATATAAGCAAATGTGGGTTATTATGATTTATGAAGTTATTTTAACTTAACATACTGTTAACATTATCTGGCACAAACTATCTCGGATTCGAATATAATTTTCCTTCATGATCTTGCCCTATTATGCAATTAAAACCATGCTCATAATAGAAACTTCAAGAAGATTTTGCAGCCCTGTGGCTCATATATAAGAATACTGGAAACAGTAGTTACTAAGGAACTGGGTTCCGATCCCAGGCTGGGTTACCAGTTTGTAGGCTAGGCTGTGCAGTTACAAACCAAAAATTATACTGGG
Source organism: Parotocinclus haroldoi (assembly GCA_034779995.1). NCBI lineage: Eukaryota > Metazoa > Chordata > Actinopteri > Siluriformes > Loricariidae > Parotocinclus > Parotocinclus haroldoi. Next base: position 5,938 of record JAUZST010009436.1, read on the forward strand.
CACCAGCATTATGGGTCGGCGTATTACAATGCAGTTACAACAGCAACAACACTGACAATAACTCTGTGAACTAAAGATCTGGCTATGGACTTCCACATCTTGCTATGAAAGCCGTACAGATGAAAAGTATCCCTAAAGCTGAAATGAGTCAACATTGACTTGACAGCATGGGATTGAAATGTGCTCTGCTGATTCCTTATTACTGAGATTAAATGAGATTTCCACTCTAGCTTGAATGCTAATGCACTGCAAATAGCACTGGGTGCCAAGGTTGGCGAATTGGTTTAGAAATGGCACACAATTTCCAGATACAGTACCCTGTCATTTTGTTTATTACACACACACACACACACACACACACACACACACACACACACACACACACAACTGTGCATATGTCTTAGGTCGCCTTTACACTTGTTGTTTTAACAGTGCTATAATAACAGTATATAACGCTGTCAATGATTCGTCCCCCAATCACAAATGTTTCACTCCATCATACTTTTTCCACTGGCAAAAAGTATAGGGATGTCTTAGCCTTTTCACCCTACCAGATGTTGCTATTGCTTAAGTCTAAGGTGAGGTCAGACTAAATATTTGCCATGGTAACCTATAGAATATATGTGTTTCTTTTATTTCCATTTTTATACTTCATACAAATTCCCTGTATCATAAAGAAACTGAAAAATAACTATATATGGTCATAATACTATTGCCTAAGATGTTACATAGTATTGTGTGGTTGGACTCCACTATTCAAATGTAACATGCTTCAGAAAACTGGCTTGGAAAGCAAATATTTGGAAAGCAGCAGCCCAGTTTCCATATTTCTTAATAAAAAAAATAAATACATTGTTCTGGCTTATATGAAGCTCAGTCTTGCCCTAATATTGTCTGGCATCAGACTTTGAGGGTCCTCCTGGCCTGTTGTCTATGTAATAGATAGACTAAAGACTAAACCTTTTTCTCACACATCGTATCCCTTCTGTATGCATATGAGGTTGATTTTCCAGGATACTGATAGAGTTTTGTTTGTTATCACTAAAGTTGTCCAAATAAAAACCATCTACAAAGACTATGCTACACTGATATGCACTTCAATCATGAAGAATTTAATATGCATTTTCAAGAATTTAATATGCCTTTTGAATTTTGAAAATTTTGAAAAGATTAATGTGGGGACATCCAACACGCTAAGCCTCTAAGCACTGAGACCAAGAAGTGCAAAATACTTGAGTACAGTCCACTTTCCAGAAACCAACAATTATGATAGGACTTTGAAACACAACAAATCTCACCTCACTAGAGGCAATATGCAAAACAGAATGGGTCAGTAACACTTTCTGTTTTGAGCTTTGGCGGGAGGGTACCGAGCACTGGTAGGAGCAGATGGTTTGTTAAATGAGTTACAGGTTCAGGTGTTGATCTCTGAAAGTGTTGGTTATGCTTCATGTCGATTTCAGACTCGAGCCTTAGCACTCAGGGCGAGGTTTGTTTCCAAGTAAATGTTGGTTTAGAGAGGGAGTAGATCAATCATTTTAAAGAAATTGGTCTTTGAAAAGCTTAACTGTTGACCCCTGTCAGTAAGGATTACTACAGCTATGTGGCTGAAGTAAGCTGAATTGAATTTGGGTTTTATCATTCACCATACTTAAGCCATGACCTTTCCCCTTATAGGATTGATAAACATTAAAATTTTATACTTCTAGCACTTAATCTAGGGCTGTAAAAATGACCAAAGAAGATAAGCTAAGAAGTTCACCCTTTGACTGGATTGATTGCAATGGCATATGGCTCTCCTGCAATATCAGTTATCAGACGAGTGCAGTTAGGTCCCTTGAGTTGGCCCACATTAATAGAGTATCTCAGCTTGGTCCAGTGAGCTGTGTAATAGCTGAACCAGTGCATCCTCGAGTGGTCTGTCCAGTAGATATTTCCAGTTACCCAATCAGCTGCCACATCTCGAGGTCGCCTAAAGTCAGAACACTGGAAAGGGCAAGAGGATAGAATAATGATTTGGTGCATCATATGGTTTATGGTTTGCTAAATAAAATAATTAGTATAAAGGAATACAAAGATAATATATACAGGTATATACCGTTTAATTATTGCATTATGTCCTGTGAAACAGGTTGTTAACCAAAACAGACACTTACCAAGCATTATATGCAACTATAATTCATTATGGTAAATTTTATTTTTAAATATCCCATATTTTTGTAAGCAGTATAGTTGCAATGTATGGCAATGTACACAAATTATATAAAATTCAGTATGTACTGTTATAACCATGGTCTGATTGAACTGAATTTAGTTTGGCAGAAGTCAAAAATGCAGTCAGACAGTAGTACAAACAACATGGGAGATCAGCCAGAAGAGACTCAACGAGTGAACCAGTTTATATAGTTACACAAGACGAGGATGAAGATACAAGTAATGGGGGGAACAAACAAAAGAGTACTACGTACAATAGGACAAGCACATACTATTAAGAACACAATTTAGAAAATAAGTAAAGGACAGTCAAAAACACAACATGAGTGACTTGTACAAAAAAAAGTCTTTGAAAACAACTATTAGAATAGTCCAGTCTAAACATGAGCTAACATGCTATCAAGCACATGACCAGTAAGATAGTTCATTTCACAAACAAACACACACTCAGAAGATGGACTTCTGCTCTTAAACTCCTGACTCTGCTTATAAAACAATCATACTGTTGATTGGCTGTTGGCAATCATACTGATGTATTGTCGCTTTACAGCCATGACATCCAGAGTTAAAAGACAGATTATTATTTACTGTTATAATTTATTTTAAATGTTGAGACATTAAACGGCAAATACCTGTAGTATATTAACCATTCAAATCTGTGATACTGCACAAGAATGTAACTACTAGTTGTAATTGAGAAACTTTCTAATATTTCAGAAATATACGTCTTCCACAGTTGGCAATACTTACTATTATTCCAGCATTTGATTTAGTTTGACTCCTGTCTATGATTTCTTTGTAAAAAAGTCCACCCGGATTAAACTGGGTAGCCCAGATAAACTTTTGTTGGTGCAACAGAGCATCCATCCCAATGATGCGGGCGTTTTCCTCGATGCGAGCAAGAACTTTGTGTCCATGGCTCTGGTTAAATGGATACACAAAACTTCGGATTTCAGTGTCATTAGCTATGTAGAGCACTCGATCTTCTGGTCCTGCCCGTTGAGTTATTAATATGCAAAAAAAACGAGAAGTGGCTAAATTCCATTTGGGGTTTAAGACAACAGTTGAAAAAATAGCACAGCAATGATAAAACATCAGTGCAAACTGAACAAATTTAAACAATCATTATAGAATTGCATAAAAATTGCTATGGTACATAATTAATGTAACAGTAAAGAACAGTAACTGAATTAGTCGTCTAAGCATAATGTATAAACATCACAATCTACTCTACATAAGTAAACTACCAATGTAAAATGCAATGTTATTTGTTTTCAGATTAGAAATAAACTACAGGTGTTTTGTTGCTAAGTAATTGTAAATGCACTTTTTTCATCATGATAGTCTCCATAAATGACCTAGTGTCTATAAAAAATTATACTTAAACTTACATGGCATCACAATACAGCCTAAAAATAGGCTTTTAACTATTCATGAATAATGTTCAGGTCATTCAAGTAAAAACGGTTTATTTCTAATAGTACCCTGCAGTCCTCTGACTGACAGCTAACACTGGCCATATCAACCCTAAACAGTCACTTTCTAATCCTATTTTTATTAATTAAAAGTAAAATCAGAACTGCTGCCTTTATCATGTTACTTCAATTTGGTAAGACAAAGTGTGTAAATAAAACTGGAAAAAAAGTTATTTAAAAATATTTGAATGAGTCTCGAGTTAACACTAAGTATAGGGTTTCTAATAACCTTCTTGTATAACAAATAATATAGAATATAAAACAATAACTATTTAAATATTCACACAATGTGATTGTTTTAATTTTACATACAAGGGATTTTTTTTGTTAACCAGGTTCTATATTTGGGGAAATAAGGGGCATGAACTGCAAAAAATTGGTTGATATGCATACATATTTGAAATGGTGTAGACATATGTCTATAGATTATTGAATATAATGGCACTGGACATCTTTAGATAAAGACTATAACTATAAAGAAGGCACTTTTTGGTATACGTAACTATAACTTTTACAGTTGTGCTTTAGAATTTAGTCCTGATGAAGGAATGAGGGAATTTGCATGTTGTGAGGAGACTTGCTGTTTATTAAATGTAGCTCAAAAAGTCTATATGCCTGATAATAAAGAAGGACTAAATATGCCCTCAAAATGCCCTGCAAATATTAAATTATATATATATATATATATATATATATATATAAATAATCAAAATATATTTTGAGGGTGGTTCTGTATAAAAAGTACACTATTTATTGACTTGCCCTTAAAAGCCTGGCAGAATACCAAATAATTTAATAGATAGTTTATGAAGGTGATATATTTACAGATGTTTTTAGAAAATGTATTTCTTAAACAATTAGCATTTAGCTCAAAACAGTGAAAAAAATCTAGGTCCTTACCTTTAGCTACACAGTTGCCATTGACGTCCTTATAGTTTTTGTCACATGTACATTTGTATGATCCTTTAGTATTAGTGCAGTAGTGGGAGCAAGTGCCAAAATACAGACACTCATTGATTTCTGAGAAAACAAACGGTGTTTCATTATTAGAAGCTGTAAAGACAGTCCAAAAGTGATCCTTCTGCACCTTGAATACAGCAGCGTCACAGTAAATCTTGTATAAAACAAGAAAGTATTCAGACTTTGGTGAAGTTCTTCTTAAGTCACATTTTTAACTGGTCATGCATTTTATTAAGCCAAAGCTCTAAAACTTGACTTAATAATACTGCTTCAGGTAATGGGCAGGGTTGACAAGCTTCTGAATGCACCAATCCACTCCCAAACTCTTAATGTTTCCACTATATACAATATATTTAAATTATAAGGTACAAAAGAATGTTCTTGCACCAAAGTCGTACAGACCATGCATTATGCCATAACATTACACTGTTAAAGCAATAACATTAAACTGTTAAATAAAGGAACAAATAAATGATCGGTGCATTCCATGCTGCACTACCTTATTTAGGTTTTTAATTTGTAATTAAACTGTTGTACCTTCACACAGTTTAGTTTTGGGGTTCCTCTGAAATCCGGGTTTGCAATGGCAAACGACATTAGCACTTGTTTGATTGCACACGGCATCCTCTCCGCATGGATTAGTCCTTTTTGCACACAAGTCATCATTTAATGCTGGAATAAAAAAGAGCTTAAATGAAATGGTACACCAATTAAATGCATTATACAACCTCCTAGAAAACCTCTAACAAGATGCGTCTCTATGTTTGTTGGTGGGATACATAGAATAAATATATTCAGTTGAGACAAAACATGATCCTAATGGTCCTTAATTACGTTTGGTTAGGAAGATACATGTCAGCTGACATCTACATGAATGCCGGGAACAACTAGATCACAGCAGAACATTACCCACAGCACTTGTTCCACTGGCTTGCCATCTTCTCACTGTGCATCCACATGCCATTACCTCTCTACGTCCATGTCATGTAAAAGAAAGTTATTTGCCCACTGTATGTACCCTTGAAGGTGAACCAGGGTTTCTATTGTTAGCATTATGACTGGTCTATGGTTAGGCATCTCAATACTTGGTCTAGACCTTAATGTGGAACCTGACGTATACAAAGGAAATAATGAGCTCTTGATAATTCTGTGAGTAGTCATGTTATGGCTCATCATTAGATTACACTGTATGCTATACATGGTCGTTATAAAGTTAAAGTCCTGCTAAAACAGTTTGGCGGTTGTCTAAGACTTAAGCACAGTCCTCTACATGCACAAAACAATCTTCTTTTTTGTCTTTTTCTTATTTTGTCATCCACACTGGTGTATCAGTAAAACAGTTAGAAACCACTGGACACTTATGTGGTTAAATAAATAAACACATTAGGTAAAGTGACTGTGATGAAGCAGTAGTTACTGGACTTCAGAGCAGAAATGTATGGTTTGAGTCCCAGCATGACCAAGCTGACAGTTGAAGATCTGAGCAAGTTTTAAGCAACTCTGGATAAGGGTGTCTGCCCATATACAAAGAAGACAAAGATACAAAGAAGAAAAATGGCAAGTTTGCAAGATGTTTTAAAAACATTTCTTCCCCATTAGCCTAGGTACAGTTTTGCAGGCAAAAGCTGTTGGTGTAAGGAGGAGTGGCAAAGAGGTCTCTGCTAAAAGGTGAGAGAGCTCGTGGACTGTGTTTGGCATAACCACCCAAAATGTGTCATTCCTACTGTGGTGCATGGCAACCGCAGCAGGTACTGGGCAATTTGGCAGGATTATAGGGGAAAATGGGATAAGAATCACAGATTTAGAGGCCCTTAAAAGCTGTACATTTAATGTAACTTTGGACTGTCAAGACAAGCTGTTTTTAATGGTCATTTCAACCATATACATATACGTGTGCAGTAGCATATGCAATGACAAGATAAAATGCATATATACTACAAATACACAAGGCCATTCCAAGATAAATCCGCAATAGATACAGGGTGGGGAACAGTACTATTAGCTAGATCATTCCCACTGGTTTTGGTAGTGAACACACTGAATGGAAACACACCAGAAAATCAGAAACATCTATTAATGCTAAGCCTGTGAGCAGCAAAGCAATCACTTTGATCACACCATTTGAGAGGCAAGGGGGGACTGCTGCATTTTTGATGTTAACATATGTTTAAACCATATACTTTCTAGAGTTTTAACATTTTTCTTGAGCACCCTAGACATGTCTATGCTGCCAACCACACATTAGACTTGATACAGTTTTAAAGGAAACATCTGTGGCACGTATTTTACTAATTATTGTGCTTTATAGTGTCTGTTTTGTAATTATTTTTGAGTTATTTCTTGCATATAAAAATTGCAAAACAGTACTAGAAATTGCAGTGGGTTCAACTCTTGCTTTGCTCTACATTTTTCCCTAAAATTGTTTAAATGTGCATCTGCATTACAGATTATTGTTACATGTATTGGAAAGCAGATGTTGCACAGTACTGTAAATTCATCTAATCAAATAAAGCAAATAAATCTTAAAGCATTTCCTCATTCTCAGAAGCTTCTAGAAAGCCTCCAGTACTGAGCTGGGTCACATTTATATGCAGAAGCTAGATTTCCCTGATGACCATTTGCAGATATTCCAATCAAGAAGTGCACATCACTCAGACAGCGGAGATACTCACAGGCTTTGCAGTCATGCTCATCAGATCCTCCATCACCACAATCATCGAATAAGTCACACTGCAGCTGAGCAGGGATGCAGCGCCGGTTACCACATGTAAACTCAGTCTTCCCACATGGCTTTGGTCTGACAGGCACAGTTTCTGGTTTGTACATTTAAAGATTTAACAGTTACAAAGTTAATTTCTTCCTCCACCAAATACAGTATTCTAAAAATTACAACCCAATTAACTGTGGTATTAGATCACGTTAACACACTCAACGTTGCTTTATTGTTTAAGAGGTTTCTGAAATTTGCTCACCACATCGCTCTTCGTCCGAGTTGTCGCCACAGTCATCCACATTGTTACAGATTTTATCAGGCCGCAAACACACCCTGTCATTTCTGCATCGATGTGGCCTTGTAGGAGGGCAAGGGAGCTTAACTGGAAATAGAAGTAGATAGTCATATTACAGCTTAACAATATACAAATTTAGCATGTTGATGCACCAGGTCATAAAGTAGATGTTTGCTCAAACTGATTTAATCAACAATTAGTCCAGTGTTCTTCAGTGGCTCACTCTATCACCATATCTGAATTAACAGAATAAATTTGGGATATGGTAGAATTTGAGCTCCGCACAATGAAAGTACTTAAATTGATCTTTAGTAATTGTATGAGGTAATCATGTCAGAAGCTCAAAGCAAATGTTTCAAACATCGTGTGGAATGCAATATCGCAATGAACGAAGGCTCTTTTGAGAGCAAAATAACACACACACACACACACACTCGCACACACAAAAGAAAAAACATTTTATTTCATTGAACAACATTTAAAAAGGCAAATCAAGTCAGGAATGATCACTTTAAAAAATAGTAGTCAATAAACAACTTTTTCAGAAGCCAAACAGGGTGAAAAGGTTAAGAGATGCTAAAGTTCACAAAGACTGGATGAAGATCAGTGGGGAAAAAATGATCGCGTGACAAATCTAAGTTTGAAATGTGTACATTCAATTGTCAACAATGTGTTATATACAATTATTATACCATTACTAAAGCATGAAATCGAATCATGGGCTTTGGGGTATTTTTTTAATATTTGGATATTGATTGTTTGTGGCTTTAGCTACAAACTATCCCCACAGAATTTTATTTGGATGGTGTTCTTGGGCTATTGCTTACTTGTACTAATATGAGGTAATAACTAAGAAGAATACAAAGCACTTCTGTATATGCTTATGCACTTTTGCTATACACTGTAAATGTAATCCTGCCATCAAGTGTCTCGAGTTTTATTTGCAAATAAAATTCCTTCCAGTTTGCAATCTATCAATATTGCAACACTCCATTTATCAGTTGAGGAGCAGTAATTAGGAATTATTGTGTAATTGTGCACCTGGGACATCTGCTTTATAATAGGTTTGTTTTCTCTGAAGACAGTGTGAATTAACTTAATTTCAAACACAACAACAGACTGCCCTTTTGGGAAAGCACAGAAATGACAATGGTGCTCGACGACCAGGCTTTTTTGACTCAGCAGTGGCTTTTGGCTGGCATTAGGATTACACTGGAATGACTGTCCATGTCCAGTGAAGATATACAAGTTAGGCTACTCACGACATAACTCTGCATCTTCATCTGAGTTATCTCCACAGTCATCCTCTCCATCACACACCCAAGAATGCAGCTTGCAGAGGGTGTTGTTACAAATGAATTCATCAGGGCGGCAGAAAAATGCTCCTGGAACAACAATTAGGCCATGGTTTATTGTCATATTGTTTACATGTCATATCCGTTCATGAGCATACTCATTGCTATATGTAGAGACGTCACTGTATCCTGACTTTATCTTCATAAACACACATTTACAGTTGTAGTCAAAACTATTCTTCCGTCACACTGAGGAGGCCTAGCAGACCACAAGGTTCAGGGTTCACATCCCACCTCTGTGGAAATTTAAGACCCTTAATCCACAATAACCAAGACTGTAAGAATATATCCCTTGTAAATCGGTCTGAATGAGGATGTCTGCTAAATGACTAAATGGAAACGCGGTAAATGCATTCAAAGGTAGTGATGCACCAAAACTGAAACAGAAATCCTGAATTCATCATTACAATGGTTTCTAAAGCAACCATAATGAATACTGCATTAACAGGAGTAATGCTGTTGAAACCAAAGCTTTCCAGGAGTATGAGAATAATTCTAAATCAGTCATGTCAAGCAGTTGGCATTAGTAATGTCTTAACTACACAAATGAGCCAAAACATTACGGCAACGTGATTTGAAACAATGTTGGGGCAGATGGAACATGTAAATTGATTTGGCAGCAGAACATTGCCCAGAGCATCACAATCCTTCACTGGCTTCATCTATCCCAACTTTTTCCTGATTTAAGATATAAATTCCACTTCATTCATCCAGTTTTTTTAACAGTCCTGTCCTAGGTTTGTATTCATGTTTCTACCCGTTTATTTTTCATTTGTTGTGTTGTGCACTTTTTATTTTTAATCCATACTGCTTTGAGTTTTTTTATCCTGATGCACCTGGAAGCAGTCCAACGCAAAAACCTTACACATAGAAAGTAAGCAGCGTCTGGTAACTTTCACAACGGCAATATGGTGGGGAACAGGTCAGCTGTATGATTATTTGGTGCAGGAAGGCTAGTATGGGTATGACTGTGTTACCGTAACCATTTTACCCAAAACCACTCTGTACAAATGTAATGAGTAGACAAGCATCTCACAATGCAAAACACGTTGACCCTTGAGGTGGATGGGATGCAAGAACAGAAGGTAATGCCAGAATTCACCTCTGCAGCTAAGCTCAGTATGCTGAGGCTGCAATGGGTACAGACTGACCAAAACAAGACGGCTTAAGACTGGAAAATGTAACCTGGCCTGGTGTATTTTGATTTCTGCTGAGGAATACAGATGGTAAGGTCAATATTTATTGCCAAAGAAGTGAACCCATGGACCCAGGCTGCCTTGTGTCCAGTGTCTCTTGCATTATGATCTGAATAATCCATATTTCGATGGAAGTCGGGGAAAGGGGTCCCAAGTGAAACAAATAATTACAAAAGCTGTATCTTAAATGCCACTTCATTTGGACCCAAAAAAACAATCAACAAAAAAATACAAAACAAGATATTTATACCGTGATCACAATTTTCCTCATCGCTGTGATCCATGCAGTCAAACACACCATCACAGCGCCATCTTTTCGGGATACAGTGGGCATGGTTCCGGCAGAGGAATTCATCCTCTCGACACTCTTTTACACAATCCATCTAAGAAGCAAGATAATCAGAAACACTCTTGGGTGGAGTTCACCTTACTGTGGAGTAGGAAAGCGAAAAATGGAGCAGTGTTTCCATGGAAACAGTGAGTGCCACACACTGGTCAAAATGATGTTTTAAAATATAAGCACATAATAATGTTCAAGTTCTAGATTCCTGTTAGAGAAACAAAACATTACTACGTGGATATAAATCTGCATATCGAAGCAGCTTTCTCGTCCTTTACAGGTTCGGTTCTGAAGCTTTGTGAGTATCTCTGATACAAGGGCCATAAAGAAAGACATACCTCATCAGAACTGTCCAGACAGTTGTCGTGTCCATCACACCTGAGACTGGCGGACACACACCCTCCACTGGCGCACACATACTCATTTATTGAGCAGACAGGGAGCACTGTAAAATAAAGAAAATGCAAGATCACAGGCTTTGTTGCATTGTTGACTTCAGCACGGCAGCTACAAAACAGGGCGCACACGAACAGGAGACCACTAGGTGCAGCTCTCTTTCTTTTGTAGATAAATAATAACAGGACTGAAGTAAAGGAGGCGGCATTTTATAACAACCCTATGCCTAAACAGGTGTAGGGTTGTGTGTGTGTACACATTTGTGGCTGTTCTTCATGTAATGTAATGCGTCTTCAGTTTCTTTGTTTGGTTTGTGATACCTTCTATTCCATCTATTCTGTAGCTGTGTGCACACGTGTTGAAAGATTATTAAGCATTTATCTATATGTAGTGTTATACATTTGCCTGCTAATTGGTGGAATCATTTTATTTCTTTAATTTTTAAAGAAAACCAACCAATGGATGCTACAAGCCTTGTGCTATATCTCTGTGTGTGGGGTTGGGTCATGTTTATATTCAACTATGGGGACCAATTGCTCCCACTAGGATAGAAAGGTCTGGCGTGTTTGTTTTTTGCCTTGTGTGGATTTTGACAGTACCCATGAGATCCATGTTTACAGAATTTACAATATTCTTTACAAAAAAAGCCTAATTTCTGTTAAGCCATTAAGGTTATCGTTAGGCGAAGGTGTGCAGACTTGAAGTTTGAAATAGAACAAATATATAGATATTCTTTATACCTAAAAAAAATGTACATTTTTAAAAAAGAAACTTGATAATGACTGAAATCGATCAAAAGAATCAGAATTGATGAAATTCAAACGATTCTCAAGCATAGGTGTAGCATTAATTAGACACATTGTCAGTAGAAAGTCCCCACCAGGATAGTGAGGCAAGTGTGTGTTTTTCCAGAACTTCCACCATACTCCAGATGCAACGTTTGTTTATTTTTAAAGACCTTACTTAAACCTTACAAGTGGATATTTAATTAGTCGAAATGGCACTCAACCACTTCACCCCATCTTACCTTCACCTCAACCACTTTACCCCACCTCACCTCAACCACTTCACCCTCACCTTCTCCTAATATACAACGTAGCAGTGCTTACAGAGAATCTGTTCATCCTTAAAGTACATAGTGCATTTCCATACTAAAACATGCTATAACCAGTGCCTTGAATACAAGCAATGAATGAGCTCAGACATCATGAGTCATTGTGAGAGATCCTTACACTTCATGGCATATCACAGACCTTCATCTTAAAGAGTCATCTATATTCTATATAAGTGCTATGGTGCAGTGACTCAGCTAACCTCCACATCACTATTGCGAAGTGGTGTGCAGTCATGCCCTTCTAACCCTTTAAAGAATGGGGTAACACATACACAAGGTGTGTATGACATTATATAAATATATATTTAACGAATAAGGTCAGCTCAAAAAACATTAATATCTGCATTTTCTTGGCTTATATAATATATAGATGTATGTTCATGTCTGTGTTCCCCTTCTTATTGTATGTTTGAGGGTTCAGTAATTTCAGTCTGTTAACAAATGGAAAAGAAAATCTGAGAAACCTGAAATCTATGATTTTCACTGCAGGGGCTGGCAGATGCCCGTCCAACCCCCTCATACTGAAGAAGGTGCTATGTATATTCATAAAAAGTCACTGTTAGCCAAGTCTACCTCTGCCACAGTTGCATGGATTGTAAGACTGTATTAATTGTGAGTCGCTCTGTATAAGGGCATCTGTTAAATGACAAATGTAAGCGTCTACCTACAAATTAATTGACCATTTTTTTCTGGCATATGAGCAGAGATTTGAGTTTATCTTCAAATAAGCCTAACAGAGTGGTAAGTTTGGCGTTTACTTAATGTTCTGGGTGCCCTGACCTAATGTACTTTGTTGTTGAACTTGTGGCCTTTAGAGCTGTGCTTTGAAATCCATACAACAATTTAAAGTGGAGCCTTAGTGTTGTAGTACTTTTATGATGAATTAACTGAGTTCCATTTCATGGAGGGTGGGGAATGTGGGGTAGCAAAAGGGGTGCATTCACTGCATGCCACAGCAGACCTACCGCAATAAAGAGACCTCGTGGCTGGATATGCAAAAATACACAGGAATACAAACTAACCAACTAACGATGAGCTTAAACAAACGTAATCATGATGATCTGAGTAGCAGTAGAAGAACCAACAAACATGGGAAGTGTAAAATTGCCCCTATTTGCACAAAAATATAAGATATGAAAGCCAGGGTCAAATGTAAACCATGCGCTGATGTAAAAACACATGCATTAACCCTATTGTTAAAATGCGCAACATGCTTCTCAATAGTACTTACATGAATCAGTCCTTTCAAGTACTGGAAATGTATATCAACTCAAGTAGAACCATCATTATGTGCTCCAACAGGCCACCCCCTCCCACCTGTCCTCTTTTTTTCTCAACTTCACCTGCCATAATATACAGAGCCTTTCTCCCAATCTTCTTAAACTCACCCAAGCTTGAAGAGAAGGTCAGAAGATCACCCCCACTTTCCTATTAGTCTCTGTTTGCTACGTTCACATGCAGTGATGGAAAAGAAGGGCACCTAGGTGGGTGGTCAAAGTGGGTAGGTCAAAAAAGGTAGTACCTCCAACAAGCTTCTTCAACAGCCTCATAGGTTTGATGCCCATCTACTGTGGATGCCCATCAATGTCTGTATACATTTCCATGTTTCTTCAACTGGATCCAGCTGGTGGCTCAGCTTCTTAAAACCATTCTACATCGTATGCTTCTTGAAGCCAACCGATGACAAACCTATAAATATGGGTTTGGGTGATGTATTCCCCTCAGGGACCCAACCATGGCAGAGGTGGGATTTAAACCCTGGATCTGCTGATCCATAGTCTAGTAACTTAACTACTAGGCCTGCACAATGTAGATGTATGAAAAGGACTGAAAATGGGGAAAAATATTGCAGCTTTGAACATCACACAGTAAATTGGGCATTGCATTTGAAACAAAGCCACTGGGTACCACAGGGTAGAGGCATCTAAATTGTTAATGATCACCACTCTATCCATTTAAGATGTTTCAACTTGACCAGTCTGTCCAAACCATCAGCAGCCTTTCTAACTAACTAGCACCCTAGGACTTCCTAATCACATGTAAATGGGTCACACCTTTGCCCCTGTATTCCTAATAACTCTTTATCAACAGTGTGTGTAAAAGGACAATTCCTCAAGGTGTCATCCCTACTAGAAGTTGAATACTTGGGACTCTCCATCAGCTTATAGAACTGAAGATTCCTTTTGGATGAGAGGTGAAAAATCTTCAAGACTTAAGACGTCCAGTAGCCTTTAGCTTAAACACTCATTTCCATGACCTGGATAAACAACCTCATTCAAGCATATGAAAAGTTCTTCTTCCTCAGTTCAGACCCTCAGGTATGCCAGGCTGTTTAATACCTCTCCCAGACCAATATCAGATTGCCTCACACTTGCTCTGGTTAACCTTAGGTGATGTCACCCTTCTAAAGAGCTGAAGACTGCCCTGCAGTTCCTTCACTTTCTTTCAATCTCTCATTAAAACAGTTACATCATCTGCAAATGCAGACATTGATGTAGATGCAGAGATCTCATTTCACCCTGGTAGTGTGACACCAGCCAACCTCACTAACAGCTGGCACAAACATTGAATTAACTTTAAAAAAAAAGTTTAATTGTTGCAGAATAACTAAGATACTGGTCACCAGTATACCGGGATAAGTTTGGGAGAACCTTCCTCAACATTTTCTTTTAAGACTTCCCAAAACAGGTAATATGCAGCATTTTCATCTAAAAATAGATTTTTAATTCCAATGCCAATATTGGAATGTCCAATGTTTTTCATTCTGCAAAAACTAGGCAAATTACTCAAAATCCCATGGCCTCAAACCATGGTAAAAGATGTAGTGCAAAGCCTTCGCAGAAAAATTAAGAACAAACATAGGGACAAACTACATGTGAAAACCAATGATTTTAACTTTAATATTTGGGTGTCCACAAACATTTGGTGATACAGGCATTCCCATTGATGTGATCTGGTGGCTCACGTTCAGTGCTAATTTAACAAGTCACAGATGAATGGCCATTGATGCCTGAAACTTACCTGTTTCAGGACAGTTTCTCTCATCTTCTCCAGTTTTGCAATCTTCTTGACCATCACACAGCCATTTAGCTGAAATGCAGAGGTTGTTGTGACACTGAAACTGGTCCTGCGCGCAGCGAGCCACACAGTCCTTCTGCAAAACACAATGCAGCAGAGAGCATGCTAACATCACCAAGGCACCTGTGTGTAAAAACAACATTTAAGCAACGGTAAGCAATAAACCTATTATTTCAATTTAAATACCCATTGCAGTCTGTAAAATCTCAGTGTATTGCACATTTCTCTGCACCGTTCTCAAAATTATTCTTGAGATTACGCTACATAAGACGTAAACCTTCAATGCAAATCATTACCATAGAGGGGAAAGACACCTAAAAGCTTACTACACTGTAAAAAATATAAAAATTAAACGACATATTTTGGCTACCAGACCTGCCTATAAAGCATACAGTTCAGTAAAAAAAAATGAATCCGAGCCTTTCTACAGGGTCATGTTTTGTGCACTATTTTTTATCAACATGGACCCACAGCTATTTGTGGTGCCACACATCCACTACATTCCCCACACAAATGATAACCAGAATATATTCTTCATCTCTGAATCCCAAAGCCATTGCCTTTGTTTTGCTGATGCAGGCTTGTACACAATGCGTTTGACAGGCTGGCATTCTACAAGTCTAAGAGTTTAAGAGTTTGAAGTGTAGAAGAAGTGTGGAGCAAGATGCAACACATCAGCACCTCAGACACACTGGGGAGTCTGAAAAACTGAGCTTTTACATGTAGGGAACCCAACATCCTAGTTATCATTGGTGTGCTGCACTGTTTTCCTTCAGAGTTTGTCCATAGCCTGCAGCTGTATATTGTTGAATGCAGTAACGCTGCTGAGTAACCCTGCATTACATACATTCTTTATATCTCTCATTTGCTAAACAAACAGCAGGGCGTGGAATGACAGTCTTAGTCTCTAGAGAGTTTTAGTCAGTTTGAATATCGTCCTGATTTCTGTGACACAGGATCGCATCAGTCATATTACAGAATATTCTTCTTTATATCACAATTATTATCATGCTTGAAGTCAAAGCTGTGTCAAGTACAATTTTCAAGTATATATATATGTTTTATTATTAATAAATTTTTTTTGGTTTGGTATGTGGAAAAAAATAACGGCAACAAAAAAAAATCTGTAGATAGCAGTTATATGCTATTTTATTATTAGTCAATGCTTTTCTATTTCTATTTCTATTCTGTACATACTATAATTAAATATTTATTACCTCTTCTGGCACACTATTCTATTCAAATATTTAAAAATTGCAGTGCAAGTAATGCACTGTATTCACATCATACTATTGTTTGCACTTGTGGTAGATGCTAACTGCATTTTGTTGCCATGTACTTTTACTGTGCAATGAGAAAGTTGAATCTATCCATCCATTGACATATGACAAATTTAGAGCTAGTCATGAGAGCTTTAGAGCATTTAGAGCTAGAAATGTGATTTCTAGTCCTAGTTACCCTAATTCTACATTTTTGTATTGTGTTGTAGGCCTTGAACGCCCAGATGCATGTATATTAACAGATGAAATTAAACTCTTAAGATAGAACAGGAAACATATTGGGTTTATACTTTCTGGAAGACTACTTCTGATTTGGGGTTGAAATAAATACTAATTCATACTTATTCCTGTGGTCTGTTTTTTTTTCTTTTTCAGTTAATGGATTACTTGACTTCCTGGGAACATAATTTGAGCCAACAAGTCTCAGCATGCTGTAAATTATTGATGTGCTACGGTACCACTGGCTGGAGCTTTTTGTACTATATGGGGCCACAAAGCCCTTTCTACCTTATGTGGTCTATAACTTGTAATATAAAAAACACAAAATATAATGTCACTTGGAAAAAAAAAAAACACTTTTTAGAGAATGACTTACTTTTGCTCAGATAATGCTTCTGACAACATTTGGCTCCCTGAGGAAGCTAGGTGCAGCTACCAAGGCAAACCCTGACCCTCAGGCTGCTAACTTGTGAATTATTGAATCATACCATGGGCAGTATAGCTTGGCTAATGTGTTTAGGTTTGGAAGTCCCTTATCTTCCAACCAAAGCAAGGAAGGCAATAACTTGGAACACAATGGAAGCCAAAGGACAACTAATAAAAACAACTAATGAACATAATTTTATTTTGAACTAGTTTACTGAGATTTATTGGTTATGGAGAATGCCCCCCAACCCCATCCAACCAACATTAGGCAGTACCTAATATACATACATAAATAATGACATGGTCTTTATACCATGTCGAGATCATGTGAGGGAGCTGAAAGGTATAGAGTTTTGCCTTTGTACATCAGTTGTCAACAAATTCAATAACAAGAGAAAATACAGAACATGTTTTAAAAGAAATGATAACCAATAGAAATAACTAATTAAACAATAATATAGATACCAAAAAGTCTATTTGGTTAAATGTCCTATTAACAGCAGGCTAACTACTGTAATACTGATTAATATAATATTTGGATTGCAATGCAAGTCTAGTTTTGTCCACTTGGCATGTTTACATTTGACAATTTTCCTTGTCTTCTATTGAAGGCAGGAACAGATAATTCAATACTCTCTTGGCAGTTAAACACAATGGTAAGTGGGTGGTGATTGACAGATTGCGAAGGCAGCAACAGAACCTCCTCCCCAGTCTATTTGATTAAGAATGGCATGTTGCAGTTTGTGGCTTTGCTTTATAGCAGACATAGAAAAAAAAAAACATTTCCAAAGCATATTTATTTTACCACAGAACAGGTACTATTTGAGTAGTGAATTTTTCTCAGCACTGCAGTGACACTGATGTGGATCAAACACAGCAGTACTGCTGGAGTTTTAGACACTTTGCTAATGTTCACAGTAGCCACTGACAGTGTTACCCTTGATTAAGGCAGGTTATAATGTTCTACACTTTACAAGCTTTACTGTGTGTGTGGGAGAAGGCGTCTGTGTACATGGATTTTTAACAATGGTGTTTTACAGATAATCATAAGTATTCTTGGATCTATTATTCTTGCATCAGATGTAGCTACAACATTTTGTAAAGGCAACTTGTTCTCTAAAGGGCAGTCAGAAAGGATTTTTACAGTTTAAATAAAACATTCTAACACAATTAATTTGCATTTGATAATTTAAAAATAATAATTAAATACAAATTCATCTCTTCTTAAATTCTCTTCGGGGAAAGCTTGGTTCTGTGTCTCCCAACCTTCCATAAATCCCCAGTGACGCACCTGATGGTACCTCATCTGTTGCTGCACAGTTTGTGCTTGTCATCTTCTAATCCTTTATCTGTGCTAATAAGATGCTGGTGGCTAAACATTTTTGGTTTAAAAACTATTTACAGTCATGCTATAACACAAATGTGTTTAAAAACTCCAGCATCACTGCTGCATCTGATCCACTTGTATAAGCATGAAGGAGACTAAGTATGTGGAGAAACGGATATACACACACACCCCCACATACGAAAATCCTTTAAATGGTTTGCAAGGCTAGTACTCTTTTCATCTGTACTGAGTGACAGCTTACTGACCTCGTCTGAATTATCAGCGCAGTCGTAGTCCCCGTCACAGCGGAATCGGGCGGAGATGCAGTCGCCGTTGGCACAGGAAAAATCCTTATGAGTACAGGTCACTGGTTCTGCATTAAAAACATGACAGTAAGAGGGCAGAAACACCACAACCATACCTCGGAACCGTGCTATGAGCTCAGGCAAAGGATATGACAGGTAAAGGGAAAGGATGACAAAGCAGCCATCATTTGGACGTGAAGTGTCATTGTGCCATCTGTTTCCACCTTTCTCATGCATTTATAGCTCTGTGAGAAAAGCTATTACAAACTAATTAGCAATAAGTATGTCTAAAAGTGTCAAGGAGAACAAGATCTACCATAATTGTACAAAGCCTCAGTATGTGCCTTCAGATGCGGTTAGTTAACAGCGCCACTGATTACAGTCATAGGGATATAAAAGAAGCTTTAATCCAATTCAGTAAAACTTCACGCAGTCAGGGTCTGGCTTTTGCTAAGTGCAAAAAATGTTAATTAGTTAAAATGGAGGCCAAACGTCAGAGAGTAATAGTGGAACTAGTGGAGAAGAAGTCATACTCCTACAGGATAACACTTTGCACCAGCTATGTGAAGACAAAAGCAGCTGAAGAGCTGAATGACATGTACTTTCCTCCAAGGTCACCTGACCAAAACCCCATCTAGCTTGTATAAGGGCACTTGAAGCCACAGAAAGCCAATTTTATTAACATCACAAGATGGAATAATGTGATACCATCATTGAGAACATGGATCAACACATTTTAGAATGTATATTATTATTGAGAAAATCAATCATTCACACTCACGTTTTAGTTAAATATTACATTTTTCTCTTAGATTCACATAGACTATATGGTTTGTGACGAAAATAAAATGTGCACTCATTTACAAATAAAAAATAAACCCAAAAACTCACTAAGGAAGTGTGAATGTAATGAGATAAGTAAATGATTATAATTAAAGCAAAGTATAAGTTTACTGTGGAAAACTACATAAAAAAGTAGACTAGTTACACTTGGCTGTCTCTAGCCTGGATACAAATCAAGATACGATTTGCCATTGAGGTTCCATCAAGGGATATTTTTCCCCACAGATTTTGCAGCGGGGCATGTAGGTCCTCCATGCCGGTAAGTTGCAGAGAGCTGGCATCCCAGCTCGTCCCAAATATGCTTGATTAGCAATCTGGCATCCAGTCAGGTCAAGAAAGTGCTGCTATCTGGTGGAGACATTCCTGGGAAACACGCAGTGTGTGGGTGAACATTCCCCTGCTAAAAAATGCCAGTTTGAAGCCCTGCCACTCGGTAATAAACATGTCGCAGAATTGTTAGTCTCCCTTCTATCACTACTAGTGGTGACAAACAACAAAACAACCATGAGGCCTCAATACCCAAACCCAAACATTGTCCGATCCCAAAAAGAACCTGGATGTGTCACTAAAGACACAAACTTCCAGTTCAAAGGAGTCCAGGCATCTTGTTCATGAAACCACCGTGATGGTGATTGGCTGTCAATGGCAGGACAATGGGAAATGTGACACCAGATTTCTGTCCTCAAAACTATTCAGGCATATTTTAAAGCATTTTTTAAGCATTTTAAGCCTCCATTCTATGCAGAAATGCTACAAAGAATCCTTTCAACAGATTACCAATGGATTGACATAAACAAATGGTTGAGATAAAGAAGAGAAAAAAAAACTCATCGCTAAAACGCTCCTGAGCAGACAGAGACCCCCTAATGTTTGAAATGAGAACAAAGAGACAGAACGACTCACTGCAGTTCTCCTCATCTGAATTGTCTCCACAGTCGTTCTGGCTGTCACATCTCCAGTGGTCCGGGATGCAGTTGTTATTCTCGCAGCGAAATTCATGAGGTCCACAGGTCTTTTCATCTTTTTCATCACCCGCAAACAAACACACAGATTAAAACGGCTTCAGAAGTGCATGAATATTAATGCACCGCCACCACACAGCCACACGTAATCATTATTTCCTCAGGGTGTCCCAAACGCATGTTTGGCACAGAGTTCAAAACATGCCCAAACTCGAGGGGGCTAATACATCACAGAAGATAAAATACCTGAGCATTTTACCAGTCACTGCCACCCACCTCTCTGAAGAACCCCTACAGTCCACTACTTGGAATTTACCGTGGAGAAAATCTCAACTTCCTCCAAAAAATAAGTATTGTAAAGCAAATTGTATCGTCTTGTTTACCTTATGCTTTAACATACTTACTTTAAGCACACACATGGATGATGCAAGGTCAATGTTTGAGGTAGAGAGACAAAATAATATTATCACAGATGGCCCAGTGGACTGGTAACAAACAAGCTGCTTCCTTGAAACAGATGGCCGCAGTAATCTTTGACTCATTATTAGATTTAAATTTAGCCCTCAAAATACAAGACTTTGGGGGAACGATGTGTGTCTAAAAAAAAGGCTCCATTAAAGATTCTTATAGGTGTATAGGTAACAGAGTTAGACTTGCAGCAGGTTATGAGTTATCCATTGCAGAAGAAATTAAAGCTGCCCAGAATTGACAAAGAACACATGAGCAGAAGACCAAGAATTAATCATCTAAAATCATCTGGAACATAAAGACAAAGGTTACACAGACACTAATGTTTAGGGTTTTAAAACAATTAAGAGAACGTTATCTATTCTGAAAGATACTGGTAGCCAGTGCTATTCTCTCAGAATCAGGGGTGAACTCTTAGCTATTTTCTTTGATTTTGTCAGAAGATGTGCTTCTGCTTGTTTACCCTTTGTACAGAATAGTATTGGAGGGACTAAAAGTGCATTAAAAAGTGTATCACTCTGGAATAAGAAAGGCTCAACTATAACAATATTTGATTAAAACATGTAATGCATAAAACATGAAATGCAATAACAATAATCGCTAAATACATGAAAACAAAATTAATATTTATAGACATTAGGATTAAACAGTTTTGGGACATCTAATCCCCGGTGACAGTGGCCGAAATACATAGGGACAATGTAATAATATAAGATACATAATATGCCTAATCTGACTGGACTGTATTGCATGGCAATGTTCTATTGAAAAGGTGCCCATGTTAAAAGAGATTTGTTTGTTTGAATTTGCAAAAAGAAACAGTTGATGTTTAAGTCACATCATTCTGTGATTATTGGCTGGCTGCAAAGTAGAAATTTGATTATTGCCCAAGTTGTATAAACACCTCATCTGATTACTTAAGTGCATGTAAACACTTGATCGGATTACTGACAAAATTTGATTTTCTGCACATTTTCTTTAAATGCACTATATCAGCATAATGGTATCAAGGGGGTGGGTTGTAGGTTCATGGTTGGAAGTGGATTTTCAAAGGAATAACCAAAACTTTTTTCAGTGATTAAATTGAAATCTCTCAAAAAAAGAAAAAAAGTTACACTGCTTTTGAACGTGGAGCACGAGGGTCAAGACCTAAGAAGTGAAGTCCCACAGAATTCAAAGATAAAAGACACTAGAGCCAATCAGATCTCATATGCCACTAAACTAGGTTGACTTTGCTCAAAGTAGTAGTGGGTTAAATATACAGAAACGAGGGAGCGGCCTTTCCATATGTAATAATCATTTAGGCTGCCCAATGAGGTCAGTTCTCTGTCTGTCCTTCCAAGGTTTCTTTTTAGGTTCCCTAACATTTAGGAAGTTTATCATTGCCACTCTTGCCCACTGTCTTTCAACAGTGCAATTTAATCAAATTCTATTATGTGAACCATATGTTTCCTGTATTACAACAACAACTTCTGAGTAAATTGTTCGGTCTACATAAAATCATATCAAACTTCATGGGCTTTAATAAAGCAGAATGTGTGAAGTGCTGATACTGCACACTGAGCTATAAAGCGATAATTTATTTACAAACACCTAGAATCCTTTACTAGCACGAATACCAAATTGAGCAAATAGGTAGACCTTGGCTGCATGCATATTGCCCCATGCTATTGCAATCTCACTAATAATCTTTGATTTATTATAAACCCAGTGTGAAAATCTGCTAGGATATGGGATGCAACTGCACTGTCTGAAATAAAATATCCAATTACTTACATTGTTAAAGACAAAATGTCAAATGGCAAAGAGATCAATGGGGAGAGGGGGAGAGAGGGAGAGAGAGAGAGAGAGAGGGAGAGAGAGAGGGAGAGAGAGAGGGAGAGAGAGAGAGAGAGAGAGAGAGAGAGACAGGCAGTTCAATTGCAGAGTCACCAACTGTCTTGCTATTCATTTGCTGGATGTGTGCCATGACACATGGTATATTAACGATAATCCATATAATTCATGTGTGCTTAGCCTGGAAAAACACACAACTTCCAAATCAGCAGAGAACATTTTCTTCTAAAATAAGCATAGAGGATTCTGTTTTCTAAAATCACCAGCAGGTTTAGGTTTCTAGGTTTGAATAATAAAACGTCATATCATATCAGGTAGTATGAAGGTTGTGAACTTAAGTCCCAGCTCTGCCAAACTGCTATTTCTTCCAGTGTGAGCAGCACATTTAACTGTTCATCATTATCCAGTAATTTTGGACAAGGGTCACAGCTATAAATGTAAATACAATGTAAAGGAAAACCACACACAAAGGCTCCTGTTAAGATTGATGAAGTTAGGCGTCCATATCTTTAAAGTATATATATATAGAGCTCTGAATTTGACGAGTATATGTTCACATATAGTATAGTAAATATATATAGTATATATAGTCTCGACCGTTCTACCAATCACTTGTTAAACTCATTGGGTCATGATACATTTAACTTTACTTAATGTCTCGTCATCGTAAATCAGGAATTAGATGTACAATGTCTTTAATTGCATATAATGCCGTATACAGTGTGGATTTTCAGGGGGTCTGGAACAAATTAATTAAATTTATATTATACCTAATGGGAAAAATGGGTAGGGTACTCATTTTAAGTCCTGGAAACGCTTTCTGGAACTACGTACTGACAAGTACAGAGGAAACACTAAATATACTATATATTCTGTACACAGACCCACGCTTATATTCCCAATGTTTATTACATATTTATTATTGCACCATGTTCCAAATTTGCACAATGCTACTCTTTGTACTTCTGGTACATGCCAACTGCCTTTCACTGGAACTGTACAAAGTCAAAGTTTAATCTATCTATCTATAATGTCTATTTTCAAACTTGGGCGATGTGATGCCTAATGTATTAGGCTCTTGGCTACTTTTTTTTAAAAGGTTGAGAGTTCTAATTGTGGCTCTGTCTTGCTGCTTCTACTGGGAATTTGAGAAAAGCCCTTCAATTGCTTAGTTTAATTGCAAGTCACCCTGCCTAAGAGTCATCTATATACTATAAATGGAATAAGCCAATTGCCAATTAAGCCAGTTTATGATAACCATACTTGAAATCCCACCGTCTAACAAAACAGAGGTTCAAATAATCGGCCCTTACTTTGCAATGCAGGCATTTACTCTTGAATAAAATGTATTTTTCTAATGCCCCCTTCCAAACCTTTAACATTTGACTTTACTGGAACTAAAGGGTCCAAATCAAAGCATCACAACAGCCCCAGACCTTTACTGTACTGACCTGCCTCTCCAACTCACACAATTGCAGTGATCAATAAGGCAGTTGATTTACACTACTCTGACTGATGCCGTCTAGATAAATACACATTGTTATTCAACTAATGGGCCATTGTGCAGCCAATGGAAGCCCCCTCCAGGTGAGCTCCTATTAAAACGTTCTCAGCATTTTCCAGTGCCAGTTTGGACGTTAGCAGTGAATGTGATAATTGTTGAACCAATGGTGCTGCTGGAGTGCTTATCACAGTTAAAGTCTAATTTAGAGCAAACAAATAACCTAATACATTTCTTTTGAACGTGGGAGAAAACCTCAGAGTACCTCAGAGGCCAAGATGACATGGGGAGAACATGCAAACTTAATACATTTAGTGTCCAAGGTTGGGATCAAACCCGGACTCCCTGAAGCTTAAGGCAACCAAGTAACCACATTACCATGCCACCCAAACTAATTTGAGCAACGAAAACTGCCTTCTGTTTTCTGTTTTTTGAAGTGGTGAGTCAGTTCAACTGATTGGGTCTTGGAAACAGTCTGTAGCAACCTGGGAAAAAAGTTTGGGGCTCTTTTGATGGATATGATTACTATTAACAGCGTCAGACCTTAATAAAAAGCACTGATCTCCTAGAATGACAAATGAGGTTGACAGTGAATACAGTATAGCATGGCATAGTATAACATGGCTGAAACGGGTATCCACATATATTTGGTCATGCAGTGTAGCATATTTTTATAGTTCAGTAACCAGATAACTTAGGTAGAGAACCAGCAATAAACAAATGATTTATTAATTTAGACTGTTTAATAATGATGGTCTGAAAAAAGTTGTTGACCAGACATTCCAGACAAAACTAAAAACTGCATGCAAGTAAATCGACACCGCATTTATAATTAATGGAAATTATATTATAGAAAATAGTCATAAACTGTTACAACAGTGTTTCTAAGAAATTATTATAAGAAACACCTGATAAAATGAAGGACCTGTTCATTCTGTTCGACTAAAGAAAAGAATGCATTGATGTACAGGATTTTGAACAATATTGAGGATCAGCCAGATTAAAGAGGAACTCAATGAGCAAATGTCAACCATTTAATGAATACTGCTCACAAAAACGATCCCCTTATTTTTGTGAGCAGTGTAATGACAGGTTAGAAAGAATAAACAGGTAGTGGAGGGTAAACAAATCAGCACTACTTACAATTCTTAAAATAAAAAGCGGAGAGTTAAAAGAGATATTAGGATTTTCCATTGCAATTTATTGTAATACGTATTGTATCTTACTGCCCATAAAATTAAATAAAGAGTCACTATTACTCTTTCCACTTCTCTCTTTCAATTCTAATCGATCTTAGGTCTCCATAGGGTACCAGAGGGTACTGTTTCAACAAACTGAATACTGGTGTTTTAGTTCTTAAAGCTTATCAGTGGTTCAGGATTTTGGTAAATAGATAAATCATGAATTGTTCTCTTTTTTTCAATATATATATATTTTTTTACATGATTACATTCGGTAAAGGACAGATTGATCCCATCCAGCAGTTTTTCACTTGGTTCAAAAGTATTATTAATTCATATTGTGAGGTCTAGCCTAGTGTTTGATTGTCTAAGCCAACCAGCATATTCCTGCTTCTTAACAATGTGGTAAACAGTTCATTTCACACACCTAATGTTTTCATTATGTTCCTGATTGATTTATTCTGCATTTCATCATATTTCAGCCTCAGGTCTGCCTTCCTGCAACAAAGGCTTCTTTTGTTCTCATGTTAAGAAAGAACAGAATTGACTGAAGCAGGGTAAACTTTACGCCTTTTATTAGCTCACTAACACATGAATATATTCATGCAGAGCTGGTTGAAAAACAATGAAACAGTCCAAATCATATGAAATTGTGAGACTATTGTTGAAAAATGGTGATTTTAAGGGCCAAGTAATACAATTGTAAATAAACATTTGCACTTTTGTCTACATTTCTTTTCTAGACTGACAACTTCTATAAAGTGCGTAGTTACTGAATGAGTACTTTCAACGACTGGGACTGCGTGAGAAAATTGCATTATGTGAAGCTCCTGCTGATGTGATACCATCATGCTAAATCAGACATTCAGGCAACAAAACAGACCCCTGTGAATAGTTACATGATAGAGCTAATGAAAACTTTGAGTGCTTCTTGATTAAGGCTGACCACCCTCCATCGGCTAGCCAGGGGACTGCCTAGGCATGCGGAATACACATCAGTCCCCGTCTCAATTCCTACAGCCTAGAAAGGTCAAACAAAGCTAGGGTTTCTTAATGCAGCTAGTGGTATTTCACTTACCACAGTTGGCTTCATCAGAGCCGTCAGCACAGTCTGGGTCCTCGTCACACACCCACAGTTTGGAGATGCAATGCATGGAGGCTTTACACTGGAACTGCTCTGGTGAACAAGTGCTCTCGGCTGATGCATGTTAAAACATAAACAATATGTCCCTTTTATTATGTGAACAGTAACACAAACCACATGGTCATGTATACAGAATGCTCTGACCTAAAATCTGACCTAAGATTAAGAAAGCAGAGTGTTTGATAGCCACTTTGTGGTGTTTAAATAAGGGTTTCCAGATCCTGCTAACGAGATCCCACATAAAGCAATGTCTTTAGAATAAATGGAACTGGCAACCCCAGGGGTTATATTTCTGAGCATGGGCAGTGGTGAGAAAACTATTTATATCCGTTCAGAAAAGAGAATGCTGTATACATGTTCACTTGTATGTACAGGGTGAGTCAAAAGATTCAGGCCACCCTTTAATTTCAGAAAGTTGAAATGTCATATCTTATCAATGCCTATCTATTAAGCTATGCCTGGAACATGGCCACCAGCTTAAAAGCTGCCATATTGAATCAAGAGCAAGATTTTCAATGAGAAGCTGATCACATAGCATAGCAAAGAAGAATTGAGTCAGAAATTGATTGCCACAAATAGATTTGCAATGTCTTTTGTGGTTCAGAAATATTCAACACAGAGCTCAAAACTTTGGCTGATTGTCACATGTAACTCAAGATGGAATTGACTATTCTGACATCCGGGGTAGGCAGTTGCTTTATCATAACCGCAGACTTCAACAACTGAGAAAGAAAGATGGCTAATTTCACGCAACTGGGAAACTGGGAATGCGGACGAGAAGTCACGTAGTGGTTACCCAAGAAACCTCAAAGAAACCTCAACAATGGTTTTGGCAGCGTGTCCATTCGACGTGTCCTGTGACTTACCCTGTAGAACAAGACCCAAAGGTCACTCTCAAGGGGATGAGCCTTGTTAAAAAGGCTTATATAAACAAAGATGATCCCAGAAATCTCGGCAAGGTCTAGCACAATTATCATTAGCCCATCAGCTGACAAGGAAATGTTAGTCTAAGCATTGATGTCCTTGGAGTGATGAAACACCCTTTCCAACAGACACTATTCTCCCATCAAATCTAATTCTGCCTTTGGAAAGAAAGGTCTCTGGTCTTCACCATAAAACCTTCAGAATGTGTAATCAGTGGCTGCCCAATTGAAACTATTTTAACGGCATACAAAAGGTATTTTGAGATCTGTCAGTTTGCAGCATTAATATTCCTGAGAAAGAAGTGATATTTGTCACTATCTGTCAAGTCTCGTCACAACACCCCTCAATTTAAGAGCACAAGGGCGATTATTGTTAGTGTTTAACAGTGGTCGATTAAAACATAATTGCGCTCCTTACGACAATCTGTCTCATCCTCGCCGTCCCCGCAGTCATCCTGTCCGTTGCAGCGCAGGTTTAATGGGATGCACTTTTGCTTCCTGGTACACTTGAACTGTCCTGACAGACAAATATATGTATCTGGACAGAAAGATAGAAGCAAATCAGGTTTTACCAGACCTGCTGCAGGCCATTATCACCAGAGGTTAAGGGAGGGATGGGTCTTGAGGTAAAAAAAGGGGGATTCAATTACACAAAGATGAATCCTTTAAAAGGTTGAATAAGAGCCAAGTTACCAATACTGCATAGATAATGTACATGCAGCTTGGCCATATTTAAAACGCGACAATGCAGCTCATTAATCACTGTTAGGAAGGACCTGCCTACAATACATCCAAATTACTGTTGCTGGACATCAAAATGCTAAGTAATCTTTCCAAATGCTCCTAAAGTGCTTATCGATCACTTGATGATAGAGTTATGTGCTATTGAACCTTTGGAGAAAACAGCAATAAAGATGACTTGTTACTGATGAAAAAATTCCATTTATACATTATTGATAGTCTGGAGGTGCATATTTTATGTGTGGTCTGCATTATAAGTAAGAGAAATAATAGCAGTGAAAAAAAGAAGAAAAAAAACACGCGTCAGTTAAGAAGCATTGTTCTCACCACAGTTGGCTTCATCTGAGTTATCTCCACAGTCATTTTCTCCATCACAGATAAATGGAGGCAGAGCACAAAGACCAGTGCCACACTGAAAGCGCCCTGGCTGGCATTTAAATTCCGCTGCAGAAAAAAAAAATCCCATAACAATTCAAGCTGACCTTTTTCCAAATCTATGCAAGTATGTTTATTCAGTGACAGATCAAGTGTTAGATGTAAAACCCCCCATTTTTAGAATGGAAATGGTTCCATTATTTAACCATAAAGTTTTTTTTCTGTTTTAAATGTAACATAAGTGACACAGACTTTTTTAATTGGTATCCAGGAAGACACGGTTCAGAAGAACACTGACTTTCGTCAGAAGTTAAATCATGAGCACAACTTGTAGCTTGTAATTTTAATTTGTGTCATTGCAATAACGCCATTTACCAGTGGGCAGAAGTCTTTAGAGGTTAACATAACAATTACTGACAATCAGCGCTAATGATATGTTTGGCCCATATCAGGCTGGCTAATGCTTTAAAGAGGCAGCAAAAAATAAGTGGAAATGTAGGCTAACAACTTGCCAAACTATCAAACCAAAAGGTAAAATTGAAGTAAAAAAAAGTTATTAAAAAAACTGTTAGTCAAACCTATAATGTGCTGACAAAAGGTACATTACAAGTCCTACATAAATAAGAACTTTAAATCCAAAGTTAAAGAAATTTTTTTTGTCAGTAAAGACAAGCAAAGGCTGTGTTTTGGACACTGGTATTCTGGTCAAAGAGATTTACCAACAATACTATTTCAGTTTACCAGCTAAGCCAGCATCAGACCAACAATAATCAGCCGAAGCCAACTTATGAATTTCACGATGTTCCATGGTATAAGTTCATGCTAACTGCCCATCACACCTTCATTAAAAGCATAACATACGCTTATTTTTCTTTCTTTATTTCTATTTTTATTGGAGACAAAAAATTACAGGTTTGCACCATTTAACATGTGCATCAAGTTCTATGAAAGAGGACGTTGACCAAAATGGACTTTTACTGAACATTACCATTGTCACATTGTAGTTTAATACCTTGCTCATTGTATTTTATTTAAAAATATCATTATTTAAAATGCCTTGCATGCTATACAGCTGGACAGCCCACAGGCTCTTCCAGTCCAGGATCCTGTCAAGGATCAAGTGGATAAGAAAGTGAATATATATATATATATTCATATATAAACATATATATATGTTTCTCTCTCTGTAGTAATATAATAATTATAATCATCATCATCAGTTCATCAGTTACATTTTGCATGCTTGTGCTTTAGGCGTCCTAACGGACGCTGAGGTTTGGGAATGGCGAACTTAGACAACTGATAAATATTAAATCTATTTTGTTATTTATTTTAAATTGTATAACTAATTTACATTTTATGATTCATTTAATTTTTAATTGTATTATTTACTTAATCTTACTATTATCACAACGTAATTATTCAATTAGGAGGATGGGTTCCTTTTGGAGTCTTGGTCCTCCCAAGGTTTCTTCCTTTATACTGTTGCCCTAGGCTTGCTCAATTTGGGATTGGCCTTTTAAGATTATATAATATTGTAAAGCTGCTTTTAGACAAAATATAAACAAATTTGACATTGACTTTGATAGTAAGACTATGTAAACGTAATTTTTAGTTATTTGTATTTCCTAGAGAGGCATTGATCAATCAGCCATTGACCTGAATCGATAGGTTTTCATTGGAATCAGGCTGCGACCAGTGTTTGGCCGATCAATCTCATAACTGATTCTGTGCTAGTCATGGATAACCACACTTATGCTCTGCACGACAGCACCACAAACACAGCCACAACTGGAAAAACACTTCTTTCACTAAAAAAATTCACAATAATTCTGCTTTAAACATAGTTCCAGCTTTAAACTGGGTACTTACGAGGTAGTGACATGCTGATAAAGAGGATGTTTTAGATTTCAGTTATATATAGTGCACTAGTAGGGAGCAGAGACATGGTTTGATATGTTTAGGTTACAGCCATGTTATCAGCTTTCTAGTTCTTCACATTGAGGACGTGAGTGCTGTTTAGACAGTAGACAGCGGTGGAAGAACTCAGAATACACTCATAAGAGTGAACAATAGTAAGACATTTAAAACAGTGTCAGACAGACAGCAGTTGTTGCTTTCTTTTTAATGGCAGTGGCTTCAATCAAAAGAAAAGCACAATAGACGATTTGTACCCGGTCATTGTTTATTTTTTAAATGGAAAAATCTGAATCGGAAAGCCATGTTAAAAAAAAAACAAATCTGAACCAGCCAAGAAAAGAGATATAATATGTAGAAGAACAAAAACTTTCCAAACTTTCAAACCAAAAGAAATGATTCAAAGTTGGACTGAGCCAAGTCGGTCAATTACAAGGACCGACTTTGAGGATTTTTCCTTAAAAGTAAATTAGAATAACTCCAACAACCTCAAACTCATTAAACAGCTATGTTCTGAAACAACTATTAACCGTTAGCACTAATGATATGCTTGGTTCATATGGTCAACCTGGGTGCTGTCACTGAAACATGGGCTTTATGTGTAAGAGTTATGCTGAAGATGCTCGTTACAATTGTCACTAGCTAGTGAGAATGAGAGCTGAAATATGCTTGAAAAAAGCCATAATGAACCTTCATTTAAATCTGTGTCCTTGTAGTAACAGCATTATCAAACGGGACAGAAATGTTTAGACGCTTGCATAACAATTACAGACCGTTAGCACTAATTATATATTTTGGCTCATAAGGTGAGATGGGTTAGAAACTCACGGCAGTCTGCAGGCTCATCTGAACCATCGCCACAGTCATCCACCGTGTCACACTTCCACCAGAATGGGATACACTCATCTGTGCCACAGCGAAACTGCAGGACACAGCCAACCATATGCAAACCCACTCAGTCAAACAGGCTTATAATGACCTCATTATCATTAGCACTCATACATGATCGCAAACAAGAGCGAGCACTTTCTGACCTGGCTTGCGGTGCAGTTGGACAGGCAGGTTCTGTTATCAGCTGCCAGGTAGAAGTTTGTGGGACAAGCGCACTTGTGTCCTCCACCAGGAGACAAAAGGCACAGGTGACTGCAGCCCCCATTAGCTACCTGACACTGATGCTTGGGGACTAGGGGAAGAAAAATTGATTTAAAGTGAGAATTCTTTACCTCTGTAAAGCTCAGTAATGAAGCACCTTACCCTCAGGCTGGCGCAAAGGGTGATAAACTGTTACAGATTTAATGGCCTGCCAGGAGTTGAGAAGCTCAACGGCACTGGCACCAGAGGTTTTGTGAGCACGACGGAGAGACTTCGATTTGCCATCTGTCCAGTAGATGAAG
Organism: Parotocinclus haroldoi; assembly: GCA_034779995.1. Lineage (NCBI taxonomy): Eukaryota > Metazoa > Chordata > Actinopteri > Siluriformes > Loricariidae > Parotocinclus > Parotocinclus haroldoi. Next base: position 37,916 of record JAUZST010009436.1, read on the forward strand.
TCCTCAAACAAGGTCAGCCCCATCACACCTTGGATGTGGTTGTGAGGAACTGAGGGAGAAGATGCCAGTCAACATCTGCTTCGGTAGATATTTAATTCTGACATTTTCTCTATGTCATGTCTATTTCTAATATAGCAAAGTAGCAATATAGCATATATAATATGATATATCATATTATTTATACATATAAATATATATCATATTATTTATATATAAATATATATCATATTATTTATATTTATATATATATCATATTATT